>CABEEJ010002496.1:69869-101505 GCA_901482245.1 Timema douglasi
GGGGGGGGGTTAGGCACCATCTAAAAGTCTTTTTTGCATCCTTTTTATAGCAAAAATAAAAAAGGGAGATAAACGAACCTGCTTCATTGCAACAACAAACTACAGTCCGCGTCCAGCTATCACCCTAACTAGTATTTTTCCTCGACTACTCAAAATCTTTGGTGGCCAATTGGTGGTTGTTTGGATACCAGTTTCATCCATATTGTAAATATAACTAGGTCCCGGGTTGTTCTTTTCTTCTTGTTCCCAATAAATTGAAAAGAAATGCTCCATTTGAGGCATGCTTTACTCTCTTGCACGGGCAATGGAAGTAAGCTCCGGAGAACGTAACATAACTTCCGGACGGCAATCCTTAAATTTTGACAACCAATCATCTCCAGAACCTCCATTTTGGAACGGGTGTTTTATTTGATTAGCTTTTGCTTACTCAAAAACTAATTTTAAAGAATCTACTAGCTAGCCCATAAAAAATCAATTATTTTAAGATCATTTTTCAACTCATTCTCTTGTTGAAGTGTGAAGATTGTTTGAAATCTAACTAGTTTTTTCTTCGAGTGGCGATATAAGGTTTAAAACGGTAATATGATATGCTTTGTGTTTTTATGTCCTCTAACGAATTTCTCATCGAATCGTTGGACCAGCTAGACTGTTCTGTGTTTTTTGTAGTTGTAAACCATCTAAAAAGTATATATATATATATATATATATATGATATAAATAGTATTAAAATACACTATATGTTTAAATGTGAATAGTGGGGGCGTATTTAGTTTATTAAACTATATGGCACTAAATAGTAGCCTAATATCTTATTCAAATTAATTTAAACTAAAAAAATAATAGAAACTAGAATAAACTCAGTATACCCGGGCATAGTGGATAGGCTATTTGCTTTGTCCTATTCTCCTTGCTCGGCATATACTTTTTTTTTAATTCACTACCAATATGTAGTAAAAAGGTTTTATTACAAACCAAGTTTATTAGTGTAATCTCTTCGGGAAAGGTATTATATCAGATGAACAAAGATAAAATATACTTATTCTTAAAACAAAATGGTATAAATAGATTAACATACCTTCAGAAATATTTAAGGAAAAACACTAAATATTTCACAGCACTTCTGTACAAATAGTTACACTTCAACGGCTCAAACACAGCTATTTTATAGGTCATTAGCGACTCCTTGCTCTTACCTGAAAACCCCAAAGCTTTACATTGATCAAATTCCAAGAAATAACCATTACTCGCTTTGCCCGTGCCCCCATATATTTTAAGCCAAATCGTTATAGCCATTTTCAAAGTAATTTGAATTTCCAAAAAATCACTCCTCAATAACCAATCCTTTATTGAATTTTTGCCCAAAACCAATTATACAGGACTATTTGTCATGTAAAACGCTCTTAAGAAACCCATTCGGAACCAAATCGTTAGTGCAATTTTAAAAATATTTCAAGTTTTTGAAAAATCATTCATCAGTAAAATACTACTCTACGAATTTTAGCCCAAAACATATTGTATAGTGCTATTTGTCATTTCAAACAAATCCTAAATATTCGTTTTAAACAAAATTGTTAGCTATTTTCGAAATATTTGGAACTAAAAAAAATATTACCCATAAGTAAACTACCCTCAATTAAAAGGCTAGGGCAAAAAACATATTTTTGGTGGTATAGCTCAATACATTCTAAATATCAATTTTTAACAAAATCTGTCAAACCATTTTGTATTCGTGGCCAGGGACAGACTAAATTGTAAAATTCACTTTTTTGGGTTCGGGTTCACATAAAACGTAAACAAACATTCGTCATAATTTCGTTAGCGATTTTTTCTCGTGATCATAATACTTTTTCTTGATTTGAGAAAGTAAAAATGTTAATGTACCCCATTTAAATTTAGTTTTAAACTAAATGAATGTATACATGTTTAATTGATTTTATTAATAGCTCAGGCGCGATAGAAGGAAACGCGATATATATTTCTTATTTTTGATAATGACAAATATCCAAAAACTGTTGTGATTACATTATGTGGAAAATTAAATTAAATGTATATAATGAAGCGGCATTTTATTTATTTTGGACAAAAATATGTGTGTGTATGTGTATATATATATATATATATATATATACACACACACACACACACACACACACACACACACAACCGCAAAAGTATATTCCTTAACAAGAGATCCTTCTACACCCCCTTAAAACACAACTTACGTTATGCTAAAGTGTTAAGTATTATAGGTACGTTTCTTTGGTTTAGTGTCGAAAATAAATATTAATCATACGTCCAATTTTTTTTCTTCTGTGGCGTTTGTTGGTTGACACTAAGCCCGCACTGTATATCTTTCAAACAAGAACAACACATCCAAATGTTGTTTAAGTGTGATTGATAGTCCACTTGTGATTATCAACCTGTCACATTTGGGAAAGAAATACTTAAAATATTCTGGTGTTAAATAATTCATAAAGATATTTTAAGTCCTTGGTCGCCTCCTGGCTGTTAGGGTCTGAGGGGTGAGCGGAAGAGAAAAATAAGTGCTCATGTACTTTCTCTCGTTTTAATATTAAAATATAGACATATATTAACAACTAGAAAGATTTGTGAAACGAAATAATATACCTGGTTTCAAAAAACAATCCACCAAAGAACATAAATGAAATAATATACATTGTTAGAGGGAACATTAAGAAAAAGGATTATATTTGTCCACCAAAGATCATAGCATTATATTTCATATTTCAGGATACTCAGTAAAAATATATATTTTTGCTTATAGCTCAGAAACTATTGGTTTTTAAAAAATACATTCAAACATTAAAATATGTTTATTTTTAATAATACAACTTTAAAATGCTAAGTTATTTCGTATCTCAAATAGTTGCGGAGATATCTTAATTGGAAATTTCTGCTTCTCTAAAGTTTCCTTAAAGTAATTTTCATGGGAGAACAGGGATTGAAATTTTGTTTGTAGTGTTAAACAATGCCTTGATACAAAATTTAATCAACATCTTTAAATCTGATTTTGAGAAAATCGATTGAATCTATTTTTGCCCTTCAGTAAACTACCCTTAAATTTAGGGTTATATATCTAATTCTAAAAACACCCCGTGGTAACCTTAAAAAAACCAGTCTTACCCCAATCAGTTAAACGGTTTCGGCTCTAGTTTGAGGTACAGTTAGACAGAAGGTATTGTAAAAATAATACGCTTTTGGTTTAGGGGTATCATGAAACGTCGACATATTTTATTAAAATCTTGAGTTAATTTTTTTTAACGATCACAATACTTCTCTCTTCAAGGGGTAGAGAGACAGTAAAAACAGTTTGACATTTCAACAAGAAATTAAAAAGAAACAAAAACCTTTAAATAAACCATCAAATAAAGCTTGTAATAACTCTTTGCAAACCATTAACCAGTGGCGTAGCGTGGGTTGTCAGCGCCCGGGGCAAGGCAATTATTGCGCCCCCAATTCGTGGACCTTTAGCACTCCCTAAGTCCCAATTAAACCCATTGGCCCCTAAGCACATGTATTGTATTTTAATAAAATATTGATTTATTAAAGTAAAATTAATTTAAAACTAATATACTTAAATTTATTTAAAATCTCCTAGTTTTAATTTGTGGAAATTTTTCAATAACAGTACTGAAATTTACATTGAAATCTCTCTCATTTGAAAGTATTGATAGGCTTCTCAGTCTTTCTTGGCTCATTGTAGATCTCTAATATGTTTTGATTAATTTAAGTTTTCAGAAAATTATTTTACAGCTGGCGGCTGAAACCGTTATAGTTAAAAAGATTCTTAATTTCACAACATAGTTAAAACTCTCTTGCGGTTTCCACTTGTACTCCCACCGAAGCAAATCTAAAGCTGTCCATTTATCAATCTGTTCATCGAATTGACTTCCTTATACAAGACAGTTTGGCACCGAAGGCAATTTATTTCGGCAATCCTAGTTGCAGCATTCAACTCTGTGTACTTAGCACACGTGTGCTGAATTCGTTCACTATTCCAGATTTTCCATTGTTCCAGATTACAATTTAACTGGATAAAGTAGTTTAGATCGTTCATATATAATCCAACCAATAATTGTAACATCAAGACTAGTAAGATCTTTATGTAATACTCTTTCCCCACACATGTTTGTTAATGGGCTTTCTTAACATTTTCAGCAAATGCCTAAGACCTTGGTGGGAGTGACTTAAGCTTTGGCATTGATGTTCCTTTTTTCTACACTTCGAAACGAGTATATGTCATTGAACATGCTGTATTCTTAATACCATAGCAAACGCTGATACACTTTGTAGTTTCATCCAATATGTCCTCTTGTTCTTTACCTGACTTCTTAAGTTTATTTCCACAATCCACTACTTTTAATATTGTTTTAATTTCCTATTCCAAATAGTTCTGCTACAGTATCACATACATAAATAAAATGCTACTACCTTTTTCTTTTGAAATTTTGCGCCCGGGACAACTGCCTCTAAGCCTTCCTCCTCCCCCCTCTCCCTACACTACGCCACTGCCACTAACTAAAACTAGTAGTAATTCTATGATAGTTAATTGCCAACTTCACTGAAAAATGATGATACCATTGAGATAGATTTAAATAAATCATATATAACCCGAACGGATAATAAGGCACCATGATAAAAGTATTACGAAACACATGCAGACTAATTTGTTTATTATCTCTAAGGGCATACCATTGAAATTGAATGGAAAGTCGGACAGTTGCTAAATGGCGGTACTGTTGTGGGTTTAAACGGGCGTGACTTTGCACCTATTTTTATTAGCACTGTGTCTTACCACCCCTTCGGGTTATACGCCTATGTACTAATTACACTAATGTATTAGGGAATAGGAATATTGAGTTTAGAGGAAGAACTCCCATTCGCCAGTAAATTATATCAGACGAGCTTGATAGCTACATCTAATGACAACCCAAATAGGCCTTGCCATTTGCTGGATTCGTTGGCCTGGGCTCAGTACATTTGCGGCCTAAAAGTCAGCTGGAATGTTCTTACAGTACAGCTATTTTTACTGAGATAGAACGGGCTTCACTTCCGGAGAAAAGCTCCTCTTGTAAGTTTCAGAAGATACAGTGTGTTCTTTGTTGGTCACGACCTCGTCTCGTGGTCTAGAAGGCTGACGCGTGGTGTTTCGGATTATGATAGATTCAAATCTTTTTTGGGTCATAAGCAAAGGTGGTATGCAAGAACGAGAATGAGAGAAATAGAATTTGGAGTGGAGTATACAAATGGTGATAATTTCCTATCTACTTTGCTGCAACTCAACACACCTACTCGCCTCCGCATTCTGATTTGCTCAGCCTCGTTCTCGTAGTACGGGTACAAGCCATAGCGGGTGGCGGGGAAACAATGGATGTACGAGTTATTTGGAGCTCAGCATATATGTGGTCACATGTGTAATATCTCCAAACAGATATAAAATAATAATACAAATATGTGCTGGGCACAAATCATTAACGTCATTTCAAGAGGTTTCCACCGCATTTTTCTGCTGTGGAAATAAAATATTCCAAACAAAGTTTTAGTCTCTGAAAGGTTGTCGCTTGAATCACGGCTGTAAGCCCTTCTCTCCCTTTGCGAGAATGCTAGTACACACCCTCTATATATAGCCTACAGTTGAGCAGGGGTCGGCAACAAGTCGATCGTGTAAGAAAGTTAAATCGTGATTAAAAAAGAGTTTTATAGTCAGACATATGCTAACCCTGCTCTTTCCATTCTTGTCTTGGTAGATAGCACCGCAATTGAGGCAGACTATGAAACTGACCCTAAAAATCGATCTTGAGTCTTTTAAGCTCTAAAAAAAACCTTTTATAAATATTTTAGTGTGACCATAATAAACTTTACCGGTCATAATACGTAATATTATAAGAAAATTAACTAATTTTAAAATGAAAATTAATATATGGTTTATTCTTTTTTCTCTCTCTCTCTCTCTCTCTATCTCTCTCTCTCTCTAGAAGGGTGGGGACATAGGTATTTGTGGAAGGATGATCTTAGGAATAAATATAATATGTATGGATATAAAGATAAAAAATATATCAATAGTAGAGTGGAGAAAAAATAGGTAATCACGGGACCATTGACAAGTGTATAAGTTAATCTAGGCTGGAAAAGGTATCCGACCCTTTCAACAGTCTCTCTAGTCCCAGGTAGGACTACTCCTGGTGCACATTCTCTTACGCGGGGTGGACATTGCGTGGCTACGCGGCAAAACATTGATAGCAAGAAAAATAACAACACATTGGCTGTGTTGTTGTTTTTCAAATCTAATACAAATGTACATTTTTTTATTATTTCTGTATTATGTAATACATACTGTGTACACTTAAAAACACGTGGTCATTTTGATTTATCCTCCCGACAATTCCGTGTAACTAGAGATGGGCCCGGTCATTACTTGTCACTTGTGTAGTGAGTTAAGCATTGAGGGTGGTATTCGAAAAACAAGGCTGAGCTTTTTGTGGTGCCAGTGTGGTGTTAGTTAAGTTGGCACACACTGCTATTACTCTGTGATTGGTCTACAACTCAATTGTATATCTGTCCTTGCATTGGCTAATGACTAATTATTGTCTCTATCCTTGTTTCAGGTAAGATGAACAGTTTGATGACGTTTGTAAATCCACCCCAAGATTCTCACTGGGAGCCCTTCTTGACAAATCTTTGCGGGGGAGTCGACGCAACAGGTGGTTGTTTTGCTTGATGTTGGGTGACAGGATTGGAGAGGTTAGTTTTATGGTTAGCCTATATATGTGTTTCTGGATAACCTGGCTCGTAACTCCTGAACCGATCCTCGCCACGGCAGAGGCTGTCTTATAGCTTTCTATTACTTTACGGGTATAAAGGTAAACATGAGCCAGATGTCAGAAACATTCTTTGAAACAAGATATCGTTCACTTAAAATATTAATAATGTTGGTGATAATGCAGTTAAAGGTATCAGTTTCGCAACAGCCTAACTTTTGGGGTTGGTTCTGGTGGATGCTTTAGAGGGGGTGTTTATGTGAGATTTCTCCCTTTGGCTTATCCATATATTTATGCTGATGTGGATGGGTTTCCTATAATTTATATTCCTCCCTAAACCTAATAAGTCGTTAATAATCACGGTGTCAAACTTAGTAATATAAATGTTACATAAACAAATGCACAGCTAAATTGCAGTTGTAAATAGCTCACGTAAAAATGTTGTCAAGCTCTGGGATGTTTACTCATATATCAGCATCAACTGTTTGTAGCCTGTGGGGAATATTTACTAAGATAATAAAAATGCGTGTTCCATTGTATGCACAGTAGTCTTAGTAAACAATGGCATCTATCTCGGTACGCTTTTATCCTGAGAAGCACTTAAATTCTAAGTCCATTTTTATGCTATAATAAGATGCTCATTTTATGAGCATTGATTCCAAGAAGTTGTTTAATTTCTCCGTTCAATATAATTTTAAGTAATTAAATTAGTTATAATAGGATCAAAATTATTGTCTCTGTATGTGTTAAACGCACATAAACTATTTCTCTTGTTTTTAATACACAGAGGAAGGTTTTCAAGAGGGGAAGTTGGCATTTACTGTACTGAATATATTATTTCTGTACTTTTTTTTTTTTTGCCAATTGTGAATTCAAGGAACATTTTGAATGTATAAAACAATATACCTTTATACATATTTGTAAGTCTTACCTTATAATTTAGCCCATACACTCGACACTTCTTCAGTAGTCTCTCTTATAAGAATACTTCATCATTTAGAAGTCAAACGTTTACTTACTACTTCAGTCTTTTTTCTCCTTCATCTGACCAACAAGTAGCTACTTTTAGTTTTTGCTGTTTTATCTGAGATAAAGAAAAATTTCAAGAAAATCTACTTTTATAATTTGACTTTCCTAATAAGTGACTACTGACTGACTTTACTAGTGTTTAGAGATAGGCGCTTACCAATATTGTAAGCAAATAAAGCAATTTCCTTGGGCTATTGGTTGTAGACCTTCCATCGAAAAACCATTTAAAAAATGTTTATTTAGTATTAAATTTCTTAGAAAAAAAAGTTAATATGCAACAGATCCCCAGTAAACGGTTTTCCACCCGTTTAAGATATCTTCTTCAAAGTTTTAAATAGTTTTCTTGTTGTCATTTTTCTTTGACGAATTAGTGGCGTCACTTAGTTCAAGGGAACAAAATATAGAGGGAGCGAACCATCATTTGAATGCAGGGAGAGTGATGAACCGTTTAGGAGAAACCACACTCAGTTCACCCAACCGAGATTCGAACCTCGATCTCCCCGTCGGAATTCTAGCTAACATGAAACTAGCACGTTAGACAACTACGCCACCGAGGAGAGTTCATATGGCAAATAGTTTAGAATATTTTAACGTTTTAGAAAACATTCTAAAATCTTATATTTTAAGTACGGAGTGTTTCATTAAGAAATAATAAGACTTTAAAAATATGAATATGTTAAGTTTGTCTTAGTTCAAATAATATGGATTGAATAGTTATCGTAAAAATTATTGTTATTGACATACCACATTGATACGTTCTAACAACCAAAGCGGTAATATTTTTGGATCATAATTCTTAATATAGTATACTTGTTCTAACATTTTTGCAGATACTATACTTTCTATTTCTAACCACTAGTCAAATTTTAATATCATCTTACAATGTTCATTCATTAAAAATTTATAATTTTTAATTGTATTTTGAATTAAAAAATTATTCCACAATTCAAATTTCAATTTGATTAAATTTTGTCAAACAGCAAATTTTTTTCAACTTATTTTTTGTCAGAATTTTGTCTAATTTTTCTTATTATTGTCAATTAACTTTTAACTATTCACTCCATATTATTTGCATTAAACAATATTAACATACTCGTATTTTTAAGGTCTTATTATTTCTTAGAATGTTTTGTTCTGAACTAAGGGGCTAGCAAATAGCTGTTTAAAGAATATTTAGATTTTTTTGCATTGCATCTTACTACCCGTTCTGGTTATACGCGTATGTACTAATTAAACTAATGTTAGGGATGGAGAAGGTTTAATTTAGATTAAGTGCGCCCTATTTGCGTGGGTGGAGATTGGAAAACTATTTAGGAAAACCACCCTCAGTGCACCTGACCGGGATTGAACTCTGATATCTCCGTATTCGCCAATCTAGTATATTTTTAGAGTAGTGCCTTACACCATGCGACCACCGGAGCGGGTAAAGAAGGCTTAGCTCTAGTTCCCTTTAGGCCTAAACTACAACAGTGACAATTACTTAAAGTTTCGTTAATAATGAGTTAATTGTACCTTCTAATACATATTTAACCAACGTAACACCCGCACTGGTGGGCACGTAGACAAATACGTCAGTCTCGTTTGGTTTGCTTGTGATGGGGGTGGGTGTTCAATCCCGGTCGAGTGTATTGGGTAAACATCCTATAAATGTTGGCCTTATGCCATTAGTTCAAATATGCAGATAGCCTGGAGACGGGCAGTAAGACGCAGAGACAAATAAAAATGATGTAATTTAAAGCGCAAAGTTGATAATGGTATTGAGAACGTTCGCTTCTGTTTAGGCGTAAACCGTTATTTTGAAATATCAAACCTCATATACCTCAAACTTTGCGAGATAGCTGCACTGCGTCTCCTGCTCAACCAGACTGCCTTCTTGAGCTGTCACTCACTACACTATAATTTACTCGTGGTCTCGAAATAGTCGAGCTGTTTTCTTTCCAGACGCGAGCTAGGTATAGTCCAGTTTTCATAGAAGGGACGTTTAGAAAATACAAACCTATTTTCAGTCAACATTGATAACATTTTACGTTTATACCATATTATTAGTGTTATTTTATAAGTATTGATAATATTTATCAAAGAGGATAGTTGAAGATAGATTGATTTGACGTATAAATACGTTAAAGTAGATCTAGTGGCCGACCTATTATAGGAGCCCGTGCAGATACAGATATCCGCGATAATATTACCAAAGTGGGGATATACATTAAATTAAAATACGGATTGCGTACGGAAAGCTACAAACAACACTAGCTGTTGAGTAATTACCAAGCAGAAGAAATAAATATGTTTACTGGTGCACTATGAAGCTTACTCTGGTGGGCTGGAGGAATACTTTTATCAAACCTGCACCATGAAGTTTACTCTAGTGTACTGGAGGAATACATTTATCAAACCTGCACTATGAAGTTTACTCTAGCGGGCTGGAGGAATACTTTTATCAAACCTCCACCATGAAGTTTACTCTAGTGTACTGGAGGAATACATTTATCAAACCTGCACTATGAAGTTTACTCTGGTGGACTGGAGGAATACATTTATCAAACCTGCACTATGAAGTTTACTCTGGTGTACTGGAGGAATACATTTATCAAACCTGCACTATGAAGTTTACTCTAGCAGGCTGGAGGAATACATTTATCAAACCTGCACTATGAAGTTTACTCTGGTGTACTGGAGGAATACATTTATCAAACCTGCACTATGAAGTTTACTCTAGCAGGCTGGAGGAATACATTTATCAAACCTGCACTATGAAGTTTACTCTAGTGGGCTGGAGGAATACATTTATCAAACCTGCACTATGGACAGGGTTCGTACGGTCCTTGAAAGACCTGGAATTTAATGTGTGTCTGTTCAAGGCCTGGAAAAGTCCTTAAATTACTCTGGGCTTTGAAAAGTCCTGTAATTTCCAGGTTTCAATATTAATTTTTGAAATGGTTGTAAAGACCGTGATTTAAGATGTACTGGGACATGAAATATCTAGTGTATGCTCTTTGATCAAGCGTTAGCTGCTGTCTGCTGTTTACTTTACTCTCCGCTACTCTTCCAGCTTCTTTTGTTTTATTTGTTATCTCATCGCGTCATCAACCCATGGGTTGTGATCTCTATAGTGGCAAGGGGAAACAGTGTTAACTTCTCTAGGCAAACACATTAGCGCTACTGTCGAAATACAATGTTTTCTCTAATTTCCTATATTTAAAAAATCAATTCCTGAGCAGTTGCCAGTTTTTTTATAAGTTGCTTTAAAACCATCATTTGTAATAATTCTTTGAAGACTACCTATTAACACTTTAAGTACCTATAATTTCAGGTTTGCACTAAAACTCCCGCCGATAGCTATTAGTTCATCTTTCAACCACCTTAGCGCTCAAATTCCTGTTCTAGCCATACTACAGGAGTTGCCATTCTATATATCCCGTGAAATTTTGTGTTTAGATGGTAGCTGTGTAGTTTGTTTTATCTTAATGCGTTTTATTTCTATGGAAATCCTTAAGTACGGGCTCAGTTTGCTTCGTTACCGCTGTGTTTATTTTCACACGAAAGTTTTATTAAAGTGTGATAGCAAGTAATCTGCCATTTATAAATAAACCGTTGTTTCATTATTCTTGAATGGATTTTTGTTGTAACTTTTAATACCGTGTATTACGTAAAGGCAGAAAATCGCATTTTGCTTTGTTTTGTTCTTATTTACTTGTCAATATGCCGGGGAATTGTACTTTCAATGACTTGTGGTTACATAACCCCAAATTTAATAAATGACTTGTAAAAGTTCCAGTCAAGAACAAAGCCAGATGTAGCATATTCTCTTACGCATTTGACATTGCCAAAATGGGGGTGTCTACTTTAACAAGTCACATGAATGGGAAAAACATTGTAGTCTTTCATGTAAAAAAAAACCCTTTAGAGAATTCACTATTTTTTCGGTGCTAGACAACCAGAGCAATCTTCGAGTTCTGCGGCTCCTGATTCAGAACCTCTACCACAAGGACAGCAGATAGTAAGCTCCTTCTTAACTGGACAGGAAACTCTAACGGTCGAAATTATTTGGGCCTTGAAAGTATGCAGCAGTCATTATTCATACAGATCATGCGAATATATAAGACTATTATTATTTTTTAAAAATTTTCGACAGTGGAATTGCAAAAAGTTTTTCATTGGGAGAGACAAAATGTATATATATATGTATGTGTGTATATATATACACATACATATATATGTATGTATATGTATATATATATATACATATATATATATGTTGTTTTGGCGTTGCTCCTTATTTTCAGTCTGCACTCATGGAGAAGCTTAAGAAACAAGATTCCTATGTTTTGTTATTCGATGAAAATCTCAACAGAAAGCTTCAGGAGAAGCAGTTAGATTACCATATTCGCCACTTGGAAGCAGATAAAGTGCAGTCTTGTTACATCCATTCAGATTTCCTGGGCCATGCTTCTGCAGAAGATATGTTCACTTTGTTTGAAAAGTTGATTTTTGAAATTGGTCTCCCGAAACAGTCTCTAATTCAACTATCCATGGATGGTCCAAATGTCAATTGGAAATTTTATGACCTGGTGTGTGATCAATTGAAGAGAGACACAAACATGGCAGTAAATTCATACCGGCAGTTGTGGGCTTCATGTCATTCATGGTGCTTTTAAGCATGGCTCATTATCATCAACCTGGGATGTGGAGCGAGTTTTATCTAACCTCTATTACTTACTTAAGGACACACCAGCGAAAATTTAAGATTATATGAAAGTAACTGATAGCAGTGTCTTTCCCAAAAAAAATTGTGCCATAATGTAGGTTGAAAATTCAACTGTTGTAACACGCGCTCTTGAATATGTGCAGTTAGTTACTGACAAGAAACTTCCCAATCCAAACACCAAATTCTTTACAGTTGTGAAAGAAGCGACCAGTGATGCATTGACTCCTATAAAGCTATTACTCTTTCAGTCAATTGCAAAACAAGTAGAACCTTTTTTGACAATGTAACAAACTGATATGCCAATGCTTCCATTTCTGGAAAGAGACATGTTGAAAATGCTTAGAAACTTAATGGGGAGATTCATTAAAGAAGATGAAATAGATAAAGCAACTACCAGTAACAAACTGGTTAAAGTTGAAGTAGGGGAAAAAACCAGCTGCCAGTGACCAAAATAAACCTGGGATTCGCTGCAGAAAACAGAGTCAAGAATTTGCTCAACAAATTTTTTTTAAAAGTAAAGTATGTTCTTCAAATGGAATGTCGTGATTTTCTTATTGAAACAGTAAAGAAAATCTTGCATAAGTGTCCATTACAGTACTCAATTGTGAGAAACCTTGGTTGTATGGATCTTCGAGATATGAATGTGGATACTAACTGTGCAACCAAGTTTGTCAGTGCTTAAGATAATAGTAGAGGCTAAAATACTTCAGGAAACTGAATGTGATGCATTAATTTCATCATATAAAGAATTTATTGCAGAGTTTGGCTTTTATATCTGAATTTCAAAATTTTAAGCTTGGTACAAACTGTTTGGAGTCACTGTTATGTGCTTGCGCAAAGCCTAGAACAAAATATTACAAATTGTGGTGTGTGATGAAAATGGTACTTATTCTATCTCATGGTCAAGCAGCAGTTGAGAGGTTTTTCTGTAAACAAGCAAATATAAGTGGAAAATATGCAACATCGCACACTCATTGCACAGCGAATAATTTGTCAACAAATTGCATCAGTTAGTGGTGTTACTAATATTGAAATCACCAAAGACATGGTTATCAAAGGAAAAGTTTCACAGAATAAATAAATGAACTCAAAGCAAAAAAAAAAAAAAGCTTCAGGCTGATGTCGACACACTTACCAAATCTGCTGATAGACTGTCAGAGCTAGCAGAAACAACAGGAAATCTAACATTTTTGTCGAAGTTTCAGAAGAACAGCAAGAGAAAAAACTTCTGCACTGGCTGACATCAACAAGCAGCTATCTGCTAGGTTAAATGAATATAAAAAAAATTAAATGTTATTTGTCCTGATATTTTTTTGTTTAAACTATTTGATACTCGTTCTGCTGATTCAAGGACCTATAAAAAACTGATATTTTAATTATTGTTAGTACAAACAATCACTCCTATATATAAAATACCGTAAATTAAAAGCATGTGTCAGTAGAAATCATTGTTAAATTATGAAATCCATACTCATCTTGTGGAGTACTGAATATAGAATGACTGCACTAACCAATAAACCAAGGAGAGTGAAGTAAATGACAACAAAGTTAGATTTCTATTTTTATAGTTTTATCTATTCTTTAACTTTGGTGAAAAGTTATTGTTTCCCATATATTAAAAATTTGGTATGGTTTATAATTATTTATTGGCGTGTTTAGCTTTTGGCATTACGAGAAATAACAGTTTTGGTCCTTGAAAAGTCCTTAAATTTATGTTTCGAATGTGTGTAAGAACACTGTATGAAGTTTACTCTGGTGGACTGGAATACATTGATCAAACCTGCACTATGAATTCTGAAAATGAAAAATGACACCTGGACACGGGAATCGAACCCGTGTCCAGGTGTCATTTTTCAATTTTCAGAATATGATATCTAAGTGGTGCTATCCTCACTAAAATGCATAGATAATAGCTTCAGCTATCTGATTCATTACTGCACTATGAAGCTTACTCTGGCGGGCTGGAGGAATACATTTATCAAACCTATGTTAAGTATTTATAGCTGCAGAACTTTGGAATACCAATTTATAAGTTTGGTCTTAAAACCGAGCATAACCATTCGACACAGCTTCAATGTTATCTATTCTATGATAGTTTCAAGATTTACTATCTTGAATAAGGTCGCTTTCTCTTTTAGCTTCATTGAAAATGTTTATGTTCATATAATAACATAGTTTATAGTACTACCCTCACACTTTAGAATAAAATTATATGATAATTATCAATTTTATGAATTGCATTAGTTTACATTAAGATAATTAAGATAACTTTGGGGTTTATGATTGATATGAATTTTATAATAGTCCCAGGGCGAATGCAGATGCTATTTCGGTCGTCCGCCGCAGGGCTCTCTCTCTCTACCTATTATTGGACTGTGAAGTCTTCCAGGTCATGATGATGTCATAGTCTGAGTCCTTTGTAATGCAACTTGTTTGTTTCTGCCCGGCTGTCGAGATACTAATTTGAAACAGGAAGGGAAACACATTTCTAAAAATAGTTGGGGGTGGGGGGAGGACGCCCAGACGCGTGTTTTATCATATTCTAAAAGTAGGTTTTGCTCAAGTGTGTAAGTCACGGTTTCTATGCAAGCGAGCAAATAAACCTCCCTGAGTGGCATCTGCCTGAATATAACGTTTACTTTTATGACATCCTGCGCCCTGGAATTTCTTCGGACCCACAGGCACTGAACATTCCCCGCGTGTAACCCTTGACATAGAACTCCAAGACGTAGCTGATTGCTGCTTCTTCACTCTTTCAGATATTCTTTTCCGGGGGGGGGAGATATTATGGCGACCAGAGGAGGTTAAATAATTATGAGTTACATATCGTGTACTCATCACAAGACATTGTTAGGGTAGTCACATCTCTCAGATTACGGTGGGCAGGACATGCAACGCGAATTAAATAATCCGGAATTGGGTTAAGGGTGTTAACAAACCCAATGGGAAGAGATCATTGAGAAGAACTAGACGCAGATGGGAGGATAGCTTTAGAATATACCTGAAAGAGTTAGGGTGTAATGAGGTGGACTGGATATAAATATCTCAAGATAGGGATAGGTGGCGTGCTTTTTTAAGTGCGGCAATGAATTTTCAAATTCCTTCTTCATTTGTTGGGATGTACATCCTTATTAGAACACGTAACTGTCTTTTTTTAGAGGTTGAATAAAGAATAAGATTGAGAATGTCTTAACATATTTTTACTTTCTCGCTATCTTACATGTATAGAAAGTATTGTGATCGTCAAAAAAAATCGGGCTAAAGATTTTGATGAACTTCGACGTTTTATGACCCCCGAATCAGAAAAAGTTGTTTTTGCATTTTCGTCTCTCTGTACCTCAGACTAGAGTCTAAAATATTTCACCGATCAGGCTAAGACTTGGTAGCTAGGGTTTTCATAGGGTTGCCCTGAGGAATTTTTGGAATTGGATATCTAACCCCAAGATTAAGGGTAGTTACCCTTAGTTTTAGGGTTAGATATCCAATTCCTTTGGGGCAAAAAGATAAAATATCGATTTTATTGAAATCGGCTTTAATGATTTTGATTAAATTTCATTTCTAAGAATGAATATTACAAACAAAATGGCTACTCTCAATAGTTCATCAAAATGACTTTTAGGGTCCCGGTCTGATGCGTAAATTCTCATTTTTATCATATCTGTGTAACTCTTTGAGATATGAAATTACTTATTGTTGCAAATATATAGGTCCATTTATATTAAAAATCTTTTATTCGAAACATATTTTTATAAAACCAATCATTTTGAAGCTATACGCAAGTATATAAATATATATAAATAAATAAATAAATATATATATATATAAACTTTTCGAACACTTAAGGTAAAGTATTGCGACCGTCAAGAAAATCTAAACCGAGATGTTGATGAATGTCGACTTTTCATGACCTCCCGAACAATAAAAAGTTGTTTTTATAATGCCGTCTATGTGTGTGTGTCTGCCTAACCTTAAAATTAAAAGTACATTAGTTTAATAAAGGGCGAAAAAATAAAAGATTGTTTTCCTCAAAATAGGCTCTAACGATTTTGTTTAAAATTTATATATAAGCGTTGATTAAAACTATAAACAAAATCGATATTTTCATTTTCCTATAAAAATTACTTTTAGGGTAGTTAAAGAAGCGTAAATGTCCATATCTCCGCAACTATTTGAGATACTAAATAACTTATCATTGCAAAATTGTAGTATTATTAAAAATTAAAAACTTTTATTGGAAATATATATTTATAAAACCAATAGTTTGTGATATATTGGCAAATATGGTAATACAATTTTGTGAGCTATAGTTGTAGTTGTACAGAGATAGGTACTACTTAAATTTCAACGCAATAATTCTCTAATGCCATTGAATAAGAAATGAGTAAGTCTCTCATGTACACTGTACGGTCAGGTTAAGTTAGGAATAAATAAACCTTTTTTGGTAGTTAACAAATTTACTAAAACAATTTTCATATAGTCATTCGTTAAGACGTGTAATCCGCAGTTCTCACTTTTGAGATAATATCAATAATTATAAATTAATATATTTCTTTTAGCACTGCGTCTTAGTTTCCGTTCGGGTTACACGCCTATGTACTAATTACGCTAATGACTTTAGGGATGAGGAAGGCTATATTCAGAGGTAGTATACCCAAATTAATATGAAGGGAGAGTGGAAAACCAACCTCATTATACCCGACTGAGATTCGAACTTCGATCTCCCTATCATCGGTAGTGTACTGCAAGAGTAGCGCTTTGGACCAAGTTAGTGTTTTCTAAGAGAATCCGACTATACTTGGTATACATACTGAGATCAACCAAACTAACATGCTTTGATTGGTTGAAAAATTGGTTAATCACTGAGACTAGACCAAGTACGTCTAGATTACTATTCACGTATCTTAATCTTACTACCCGGTCTGACTATCCCTACATTCTCACTAAGATATTAGGAATAATAAAGGTAACAATTAGAAGAAGTGTACCCATATGTGTGTGGAGAAAGCGATTGTGAAACCATTTAGGGAAATAACTCGGTTCAGCCGGCCATAATATGAACCCTGACTGCGTCACTGGCAAACTAGACAAGACGAGACCGATGGTACATGTTTGGATTGTTAAATATGTCATGTTTATTTAAAGTAGTTATTTATTTATTCATATTCCCACGCGTCTTATTGGTGAGGGTGAATTTTAAGGATGGTAAAACTCCAGTGAGCATCACAATGTTTAGAGCTTGACCCACTTCATCCGGTTTAGTTGCTGTTTTTATTGTGTGAATTTAATATTCGAGTGAGTTCAAATGTCGGCATTACTAGGCGGCACATTTCGTCATCCCTCCATTATTGTTGATGGCTGCTTTTTGAATATTTAAAAGGCTCTTCACGTGTCCCCGAGGGGAAAGGTCTCTCTTATGTAGCCGCTGACAATAAATCATGTTTCCGCTCGAAATCCACCATCTTATTTTACGATCGTGATATGCAGGTGTGAGCTCATCTAATGAAGAAACCAGAGAAGGAGGTAGCCCAAATTCTACGATCGTGATATGCAGGTGTGAGATCATCTAACGGAGGAACCAGAGAAGGAGGTAGCCCAGATTCTACGATCGTGATATGCAGGTGTGAGCTCATCTAACGGAGGAACCAGAGAAGGAGGTATCTCAGATTCTACGATCGTGATATGAAGGTGTGAGATCATCTAACGGAGGAACCAGAGAAGGAGGTAGCCCAGATTCTGCGATCGTGATATGCAGGTTTGAGATCATCTAACGGAGGAACCAGAGAAGGAGGTAACCCAGATTATACGATCATGATATGCAGGTGTGAGCTCATCTAATGAAGAAACCAGAGAAGGAGGTAGCCCAAATTCTACGATCGTGATATGCAGGTGTGAGATCATCTAATGGAGGAACCAGAGAAGGAGGTATCTCAGATTCTACGATCGTGATATGCAGGTGTGAGATCATCTAATGGAGGAACCAGAGAAGGAGGTAGCCCAGATTCTACGATCGTGATATGCAGGTGTGAGCTCATCTAACGGAGGAACCAGAGAAGGAGGTAGCCCAGATTCTACGATCGTGATATGCAGGTGTGAGATCATCTAATGGAGGAACCAGAGAAGGAGGTAGCCCAGATTCTACGATCGTGATATGCAGGTGTGAGATCATCTAATGGAGGAACCAGAGAAGGAGGTAGCCCAGATTCTACGATCGTGATATGCTGGTGTGAGATCATCTAATGGAGGAGCTAGAGAAGGAGGCGGCCCAGATTCTACGATTGTGATATGCAGGTGTGAGCTCATCTAATGGAGGAGCTAGAGAAGGAGGCGGCCCAGATTCTACGATCAGGAGGAAAATTACATTATTATTTATTTACAATAATCATATATCCGTGTGCTCTACTTTCACTATCAGCAGCTTCTAATATAAGCATACACTATGAAAAGGTTAAATGTTAAATAAATGTACCCCACTCACTTGAAGGATGTACGAGAGACTGATTTGTGAAATTTAAAATAGTAATTCTGCGTTGTGTTTATCCTATAGTCAGTTTAAAGTACGTCACAAATCTCTTGTTCACCGTCTCCCACTTTTCACTTTCAGTTTTTAAAGGTTCGAGGAAAATTAACCTACTTTTTCTGAACATGGTGTCAAGCAGCCTGGAAAACAGGGAAAAGTCAGTGAATTTGCTTGTCCAAGGAAAAGTCAGAGAATTTGATCAAATTTCAGGAATTTTCACATGTTCATTAAAATAATAGGCCTAAATTCTTTTCATTTACAATAACCAACTGTAAAAATAACATTTTTCTTCCATTTAATACTCCATGAGAATTTATTTTAGTACAGTTGTTCATGTTGAGTATACTAATCCCAATTCTACAAATCAACATGAGATTTTCATCTCATCTTTCCACCCCACTATCGTGCCTTTATACCCAAAGTTGAGTCATTAGTTCATTAGCCCGTGTAAGCTGATCTTTTAATTTATAAATATCATCTAACTGAAATCTAGCTTAGGTCGCATGACCCATTGTGCAACCCCCCCTCCCCCTTAATATCTATAAGGTGAGAAAGGCAGTAAATCAGGTAAAAGAGTTACCTGGTTGAACATAATAAATTTTATTGAATCAAAAACCATAATAGAGTGATACAAACATTCAAATCTGCGTGAAGCGCACTTGTCCGTCCAACAACGGAGTCAACTAGATCAAAAGGTAAACAACTCGTAACCTCCTCAAGACGGTTACTAAATGACATTACATCAAACCTATCAAAAAGGTACGGTCCGGGATCTCAGTGTTATGGTCCTTGGTTTCTGGTTGACTGGTTACTTCACTAACTTGAATAGTTCCTACCCCAAGAGGAATGGAATATCTGGCTACTCTTGCGTTACAGTTACCCATCCTAGTATGAACATTTAATTTTCCTACAGACGCCCGTAGTAAACGTGACGTCATAGCAATGTCCCAGGGCCTCAATGTAATAATAATCTACGTAACATATTAACTCTCGGTATTTAACTTGACGAACAAAGTCGAGTTCAAATACCGCGATACTTGAAATGAACACAAGCTGGGTTTTGAACCCGGGACCAGACAACCTCTGGTTAAAAACTAATATTGACAAAAATATAAATTAAAGATAAATTGGGTTCAGACCCCAAATATAAGTGGTGGCGAAAGCGACGGTCTAACTTCCTGCCGCGATAAGCGCGTAGCATTTTCAAACTTCAATTTATAATAAATTAGTAACAAAGTCCAAATGGTAATTTTGAAAGAGTTCCCCCCATGACGTCGAAATAGTAATTTTGATAAAATGATAATATTCCCCGAGACCAAGTCGCCGTCCTCACCTCTTGTCCTCAAGCCGGTGGGGTAGTAAGTGAAGTGAGATCCCGGTACGGCTAGTATATATACAAAGTCATAACTCTCAGAAAGGGGGGGGGATCGAAGGAATGGAAGGTTGAAGAACATTACAAACTAGGGGGAAGGGGAAGTTCGAGACGCACATCGAAGCACCTAGAAGCTTCGCGTAGCCGGAAGCGGAACTCTTCTTTCCATTTTCTTTGCTGGCCGGACACGTGTTTTGAGCTTCGCTGCACACAGGCTATGCGCGGCGTCCAGTCAGTTCGTTGTATCTTGCGAGAGCGGAGGCCGGTGGTCGAGCTAGTGCCGCGTTTTGACCTTCTGAGAGTGGGCTGTCCGAGTTGATGAGTGTTATTTCATGTAAGTCGTTACACTTGCTTTAGTCTGACATCATTTAACCCCTTCTTAGAGTGTTACAATTTCAAAATGTGTATATGTGTCTAAAAATACTACAACAAGTTACGATTTTAATACAATAATGTGTCTAATATAGTGACTGGAAAAGTTATAAATTGGCTTTGGAAAACCTGTAAAATTCAGGGAATTTTAAAATATATGTCCAGACTAAAACATAACTTCAAAACAAGCATTGTTCGTGAACAGTGTGGATAGTTTCCTCACCATCTCTCTGTAACAACATTTGTTCGTTATTCTGTTCGACCCCGATGCACCAGTTGTCGGGTTTTACCCGTCACAGCAAAGGTTGTTCGTGTTCGAGCCAGGAGTGGTTTGAACGTAAGTACATATATCTTGGGGCGAGTGTGTGCTGCTACATTCACACACGTACTTATCGAATCACCCATATTGAAGAACAACTGAGCTAGAAGGGAAAAAACATGAGACTACCAACTATGGGAACACGATGCGTTGCGAACATATTCTGTTCAAGTTTGGACAGTCCGGCCACAGCGAATAGAACAAACACGTTCTTTATAAATGTTCGCGAACATGTTCTTTTCGGTGTTCTGTTCTAATCTGGACATTGCTTGAGACTTAAACGGAACATACACATTACTCAGTCCTTTTGCCTACAGTTTAACAAATATAGATTTTCAGCCAAACTAGGAATTGAACCAGGATCTATTATCCCTGTGGACAGACGTGCTACCGACTGTGCTTAGGTGTTGAACTGATGTGATACTTAAGGTATGGCTACACGGAACTGACCCGCACCAAACTTTCTAACCATTTTTATATTCTTTATAGACCGAATTATATTACAAAATAATTTGTATTTTTACTTCCATAGGTTTTCACCTATTTTCATTAAATTAAGTTGGCTATTAATTACGAAGAATAAAGTTTAAGTTAGCTAATAATTAATAAGAAGAATGTTTGTTGTCCAATAAGTTGTATATAATATTGTTTATCTTGTACGTAATGTTGGAAACAATTACTACAGCTTCACACGTGACACGGCTGTGAAATAAATACCTAGTTCTACAAGTGCTGCCATAGTGACTGCCAATCACTGTGAATAATCACTGCTCTTTTAAAATCAAGGTCACTGTGATCACCGATACCGTAAAATCACTGTTTCGCCCATCCCTACAGTGCTTAGCGGTTATCATGAAAACAAAGTTTGGAAGCTCCCGAACATTTATTTCCGGTGGTAGGTGGGACCGCGCCGGTGTGGTGCAACCGTTGAATGTACAGTAGCCCCATGGCTTCTTTGGTGCTGACTGACGGCTTTGAAAAGTTACCAGACCAAATTATGTATCCCTACGCCGAACCAAATGATCTGCAAAAACATGTGTTTAGCAGCTATCACTTTTGACAGCCAAAATGTAGGTATATACCTAAATGTTGACTGTCAGAAGTCAGCTGTGAGCTGTCAGTCAGCACCAAAGAAGCCATGGGGCTACTGTATATATACTACAAGAAGTCAATATACATTCAACGGTGCGACTCCGTGTAGCCGGTAGTTAAAGAGTATATTATAGCAACGGTGATAACAATCCATTCTAGAACATTGGGCCTTTTTTTTTCAGTAGTACAGCGTTGAATTGAACTCTCTTTTTTATTATTATAAGTATTTAATGCAAACTTATTGAATAAACTAATATCAGCTTATGACTTACTAAATTAACTTTAGAACACACAACACCCATTTCTCCGCTGTGAAATGGTAAACACCGATTTCGTCTTTGATAAAAAAAAATACCATTCCGGGAATATAAACTGATACCCTTAACTCTAGAAACGCTTCCGACTGGACTAAGGAGTCGAACACATTGAATTGAAGGTTTTTGGTGTAGTTGATTCTCTAGCGTGTTCATGGAACTTTTATCTCCTTCTAATCTTCACGTTTGTGCATTTCTAGTCTAGTCTGCTATAAAATGATTGAATTTTTCTAAATAAAAATTTGTATTTTGTTTTTAAAAATTTGTAAATAAAGTTTTCTTTTGACTAAAAATGATTTAAAAAAATGCCAACTGCCGTGCAGACGTTCAGTTATAACGGAATATTTATGTTTACGATTTTTGGTTTCAAAATATGGTTCATGTCAAAATAAATTAGATAGATTCCAACACGGTTCTTTTTTCTTAACAGCCTTCTATTTTTGAGTTTTATTTATAAATAAATTATATGAAAATGTGACATTAGCTCATTTTCAATGACTTTTTAAACATATATACATAAATATAGTAATGTTTATAGAAATAGCAGTGAGCTTTCCTTTTTACCTTGACACCAGAATTTTTGTAGTTTCCTTTGCCCTCTTTCTTGTTGGTATTTAAACGTGTGGTTGTAGGTGAAGGGTAAAAGGGAGTATATGCTTGGACATAATAGAATAGTAGACCCAGAAAACTACACAGACCATTGTGTTTTAAGCCTTGTTGACTGGCAGCGATTGTTATTTTCTCGCTGACAGAGTCGGTCATCTTAAGTGATATGGATATTTTAAAAAAGGTTAAATTTATCAATCTTAAATGACATTTTTTTGCCTTTAGTCACAATTTAACTGTAATAAAATCCAGACCAAGGACATATTTTACTTATTCACCAATGCTCTTCGGTTGAGGGATTTTTTTTTTATAATGAGAACTTAGTTGTAGAAATATTAAGATAAAAATCTTAATGCTGGCAATTTTAGGCAAAAAAGGGCAAAGAACAATGACGTATCATAGTTATTAAAAACATATTTAGTTTCAATAGTGTTAATTTTAATTAAAATCGACCTAATTTACCATTATACGCATATAAAATACCAAGTAGTTATTTTCACCAAAATGTGAAGCTTTATTTCGCGCGTGTAAAATACAATAAACTTTATAAAAATATTTTGATATTAATATTAACGTGCTATTACAAGTTTGTAAAAACATGTCTCGCGATATTTCGGTGTCGCTACACATTAATTTCGAAAGAAAATTATCGAAAACACCAGTAGGTAGGCCTATCGATCGTTGTCGAAAGAATAACTATGATATTTTATCTGGACATTATGTTTTCTATGTTTGGAAATGTCGAAGTTTTATCTCAACATGTTTAGAATTTTTGTACTTATCTGTAAAACCATTTTTTACTTTCTCTTGATCCTTTGAATATCGTCAAAAAAGATCGAACTTGAGATTTTGGTAAATGTTAACCATTCATGATCCACTGAAACATAAAACCGGGGGGAGACTGGAACATTGGGGAATATCCAGGCGGGCTGGTTTGATTTGGGCCGCCGCAACTACTTTAAACTAAAACAAATACAAAAAATAGTGGGTGGAGGATAATTCTACACACTTAAACATTTAAAAAATAGACTCAACGCAATTGTCTAACAATTTAGAAGCATTTTTGCTCATGTTATTAAAAATTAGAAGCTGATGTTTTAAGTGGACTGAATAGACACGTAATACAATGTAGTTGAAATTGCTTTGGTATTAAATTTACTGATAGTAAAATTATAAATACTTCAGCGCACCATTTTAGCGTACACTGAGACATAGCTTCTGTGCTATTTGTGCTTTTTGTTTATCACCACGTCTTACTACCTTTTCAGGTTATACGCATATATGATAATTACTCTAAAGGGGTAGGGATGAATAAGTAAGAATTTTAGAGCTAGTTTACCCGCATTTGCGTGGAAGGAGAGTGGGAATCCATTTAGGCTAAACCAAGCTAATTAGACTCGACTGGGATTCAAACCAGGTCTCCTCGTCATCATTAAGCCAGTCTATCACGAGATAGACGCCTTAGAACATGCGACCACTGAACCAGGTGATATTTACACATGGTGGCTACATACAGGAAAAACCTGCAAAAGTCAGGGCATTTTTCAAGATCAGGAAAATCAGGAAAATGTGAAGGAATTTTTAAGGCCAGGGAATTTAATCAAAAATAAGGAAAAGTCGGTAGTCCCGGGCCGCTTGGTACCCGCCGGTACACCCCTGACCGAAGAAGTGATTTTCGCGATTCCGTCTCTGTCTGTATCTGGGCTTAGAGCCGAAGCAAATTTGTTACATTATTATTTAAAAAAAATCTTCATATATATATATATATATATATATACACACACACAGTGGTGTGCCGTGCCCCCACCCCACCCCCCCTCCTCCCGATTTTTTTAAAATTTAAGATTCAAAAGACGTGTCTTTGAGCCATTATATTCTTCTAAAAACAGAATAAAATGTTTTAAAATTTTTATAGTATGATTGTGTCTTAATGTTTTTCAATTAAATTTAATGCAAGTGCTCACTAGATGTTTGGTCTAATTTGGTTTTTTCACTACTAGTTTTACCATACAAACGGGAATGATAGGAGCGATTAGAAATTTAAAGTAATAGATTACACAAAATAAATGGTTTTAATTTTTACAGACGTATTATGCATTAAAAATACAGACGCTATTATATACATAGTTAGGGGGAGAAATGACTGTCCATTATAGAAGCAAATCCACAGTTTTTCCATGTTTTCATCATATTCAATGTGCCTTTACCTTCTTTACCTTTCCTTAATCTGAGTGTCTATGGCAGAATGCTGTCCTGAAACAAGCCACGAGTAAACATACTTGGAGCGATAAAATAAACGAAGGAGGGGCCCATCTATTCTTATAAACCAACTACCAGATACGGTTGTTGTCTTAAAAGATGTGTTTAGTTATGTCATAATCAAATTCATGTGGGAGAAATCCCTCTCGCATTCACTGGAAGATATAGCAACTGACTTGATTATATTCTTCAATACAAGATTGTCCGGAAATGTCTTACTATATACATATTCCCAGAAACTCCCAATTAATTGTCTTTCATTGATTTTGAACTTTGAAGCGAACTTATTCATTTCGTTTCCCTCCCATAAGTTATTTGCGCACTTTTGGGCCAGTTTTTCATGTCTATTAATTGTATCAAGTTAACAATATTCAAATCTTGTTCACTCAGCAGTCTCTTCTGAATTGATTGCTCCAATGTTTCGTAGAATTTTTCAGGATCTAAAGGATCATTACTCTTGTGTCCTTTCCTTTCATGAAGAGGAACTCTTAACCAAATTAAATATTTGTACTGCTCCTAGGGCCGTGGTATGATAAATACTTTCAAATACACAAGACTGTTAATTTAAATTTGTCGTTTGCAAAGCTTAGGCCAACATTTCGATGCTGCAAAGCCTCTCTCAACTTGGACAGTTCCTGTAGCGCATTGCACATCAAGCCAAGATCTAAAATGAAGTTTGTATAGGTAATGTTATTCAGTGATACACCTTGTGATGAGAGAAAACAAGACTGCGTGTTAGGGAGCGTATCTGTCATTGTTGGGTACATAAACTATTGTTCACATAAGGAGCTATTTTTTTTTAACAAAACACTGCGCTATGTAAGTAATTGATTTGCTAATCACTATTTCAAAAGAGATATGTTCTGAATTTCATGTTTGCCTTAAAAGAGGTACCGAGACGTCGTTCCGTCAGAAGTTAAGCACTGTGTGTGTGTGTGTGTGTGTATGTGTGTGTGTGTAATAATTTTAGTGAATGTAATCACTAAATTGCAATATAAGGCTTAGTTATGTGTTTTGTTCATTTCTGAGTAGCAAGAACTTTTAGTCAGAACATCAGAATGAGGTTTTAAATATATTACATAACAATACGTAGCCTACATTATTATGTTTAGTTGGACACGTATCCGATGCCAAGGTGGAGTTGCTAATACGAGTAAAGGTGTCCAAACTAAAATACAGCACACAAGAGGTTCGGTATTGAAAGGAAAATATTGGTATCAGTAAAGTATTGATTCTTTTTTCACGTCCCTACGCACACATATGCTCCGTTGTTGCTTGGTGTAGCCCACACTTGTTTTCTTGTGAGCGATGTGTGTGGTCGGTAAAATGCATTCTTGGGGGGTAAAGAGGGTGGAGGGAATGTAACTTATTAACAAGTACAGTCTTCTCTGGCCGGACTCGACATGGCCACACTCAATCAAGACTCCACTTGTTTTTTATTTCCATTTCCTTGTGAATAAATAGCCTTTTGGAGCACTTAAAATAATATTTTTTATTGAAAACATTGATTAAAATTCATCCATGTCACCCATTATAGGCCTACTAAACGATTTTCTATTTGCTTTGTAAAACTATATAATCAAATATAAAAAATGTTTGTAATACTTCCTTAAGGATTACTATATAATTGACGTTTTCATGACCGATTTAAAGAACAAAATATATAAATAATTTTTTTATTGTTCCGTGATTGTGGCGACCAGAAAGAATATAGTGCATGAAAATATAAAAAGTAGGGCTTATTATATTTACACACATTATCAAATAAAATTATAGCATAAAGGAAGGGTTTTTAGTTACTTTGAGCCATATTAGTTTTAGAAAAAAGTTTTAATTTTTAAGCACAAACGCATGAATACGGGCTGTATTGACTTATAGGAACAGTGGCGTAACTACAAACCAAAGACCCGGATGCGAACATTAACATCGGAACCCCCCACCCCGTCTTTCCCCAGTTAAAATGAAATCTATGTTTCTGAAAATACGTATATTTACAGAATATAATAGGGGCAAGCATAAAGTATAATAAACACTAGAATAAAGTAACAATTATTAGCTTACATGTTTGAAATGTCTTTTTCCGCGACCTGATGGATTCAAAGTCGTCAATCAGGGCTGTGGCGTCCATTTTTTCTATTGTCTTTGTTTCTATGTTGTGCGATCTTGTTCCCTGGTGTTCCGTAGGAAGTTCCTGGTGATCTTCAACTTAGACAGTTTCCTTATTGCTGTTGCTACCGAACAACTATTGACAAAAAAAAAGTAAGTTAGCAATCATCAGGATAACCAGAGCTTATGACTGAAAACTTGATTAAAGTAATCTCGGTGTGTTGTCGAATGGTGCTGATTTTTTTTATTTTCTGGCTTTAAAGTTTTGATAAAGAGCAACAAATGGAGAGATAGTTTTTCTCACAAGTCATTAAAATACCGCCGTCGTAGTTTGAGAGCATTTTTCTTTACTTCTTCAGAGAAGTTCAGAAATACTGTGATAGATAGAATCAAGTCACAAATGCGTAGCACTCCTTTGTCAATTTTCTTCGGTACGTTTATTGCCTCTTGCCTCTTAGTGGTATATTGGTGTACGTTAGCGGCCGGGGCCCCTTTCGTCTAGGGGCATTGTCGTAACTACGCCACTGCCTAGGAATACTTAAAACAATTCAATACACCTCTCTTGGCTCGAACAGCGCGTAAAATCTCACCTTTTCAAGATGTTTTACTTATCAAAGTTAAAATGTAGGGTGCTTAATCCTATAAAGACAAACACCTTTCACCTCTATTTATGTTGAACCGAATTTTAAAAAAAACAATTTCTAAATAAAACCATTTCAGGATGTCTGCAAGCATCTCGGCGCTCCGGACTCCTCACTATCACCTTTGATGACCTTGATTAAGTTGGAGTGTAAGTTTAATGTATGGTCTTGTGTAGTTTGCAAGTCTGTAATTCGTGTTGATGGCTGTATAAATGAAGGTTTAACATGTCGATGGCTATTTAAGTTAGTGTGCTAGTCGTGTTAATGGCTGTCTAGATGAATGTGTAAAGTGTAATGGACGTGTGAAAGTGTGTTTCATGTTGATGGCTGTGTATAAAGTGTGTAAGCCGTGATGATGGCTATTTAAGTTAGTGTGCTAGTCGTGTTGATGGCTGTGTGAAAGCATCTCACTAACCACCCCTCTGGCCGCATCACGTCTTGAACAACCTTAGAGCGAGGGATGAGCTACGGTCCTCCCCTTTGTCCCACCTTGGCACCGACCTAATTAGCCCTGGCCTACATCCCCTCCCCCGGCCCACCCTCCTCCTGATATAAAGGTGGGTAGTGGTGGATTGGGCGGGGCCCCAAACAACCCTTCAGTCGCGTGGGACCGATAAAATAACAAGTGAGCGGCGAACTGACACACGGGAAAATAAATTCGCGTGTTTTTGTGAAATAATGCTTTTTTTTTCTTTCAAAATGTCAGGGGAACTATTCTGAATAACGGTTCTTTCAAACATAACACTGCAAGTTTTTTATGCCCTCTACTTACGCAAATTTGAGGTAATTCGGGAATATTAATTTGGATGTCTTATCACACTAATAGTTTTAGATGCAAGGTTAGTATATCTGCCCCTGACTCTGAAGTCGGGGCTCAAACCCGAGGAACCGGGGTCTTAGGTGGAAGGGAGGTGGTATATATATAAAAATTGTGTTATACCCAAGGGCTGGTAACGACTTAATCTAAATAATAGTACGAGGAGGGCAGCTTAGATAAAATGAACCCGCATCAACTTGAAGAAAGGACGGGAAAAGCAGTATTTATAAAAACTACTCGGTTCACCTAGTCTAGATCGAGCCCCGACCGACTTTTTTTGGTAAAATAAATCAAATATTACTTCATTACAAACATATATTTTAATTTTCTTCACAAGGTTATAGCAACAGGTTGTTGAATACCTGTCATGAGCATAGCGGCATTAGATTGCAAACTTTTTAAATTAAAATAAAAAGTTCTCATTACATTTCAGAACCCCCTTGATAGTTATATACAAGAACTGTTGATAATATTATGTGAATCAAATTAAACTATGTTTCTTCTGGAAGAATATTCAATTTATTTTACAGAAACAATTTTTTAGCTACAAAAACTCCTAAAGCTAGCTCGCCAAACCTACTATCCCCCCTTAAAAGGTTTTGCAATGTCAAAAAGTTTCTTAGGCCCTATGTCCCCCGCGTGAATTACTTATACGCTATCTGTCTGCGCACGATGCATACGTTGCTGATAGCCTGTACTGGCCAACAGAACGTAAAAAAAAACAAAAAAAAACTACCCTTTATGGTTTCGTGATCATTCATTAAATTGAAAAAGAAGATTAAATCAGGCAATAATAATAATTTTATGGGCGTTACCGAAACTAGATTGTAGCCGATAAACCGTAGTCATTGACCCTAATGACGGTATAGCTTGTTTTCTTCCTAAAAAAACTAGAAGGGTATCTCCAACAATTTAAAATTATAATGTCTTGTAAATTAAATAAGTAAATGAGGAAAAAAAACTGTGAACATTACCATTCATACGATTACTATGGGATAGGGTAACCTGGTGGTCTAAGGGTACCGTGTTAAGACTTCTATGCTGGAGGTCCGGGGTTCAATCCTAGGTCACGGCACGGATTTATCTGATTGCCAAACCCTTCCTTCACCTCTGACAAGACGTGTATTAATCATAACTTGTGAATGTGTGGAATACCAAACCTCCACCGTGGTTCGGATCCCACGTTAAACTGTAGGTCCTCCATTTCATGTCACCATCACCCTACCATTACACATTAGCGTAAGTGTGTGTAACCCGAACGGGTAGTAAGACGTTGGATAATAATAATATGGGATAGTGTAAAGGACTTTTTCTAGTTTAGTTCACTGGTTGGGGTTTATAAAAAAAAAGTCTGACTCGCTGGTGACTGGGAGGTTGGAGTTTGAATGTAGGCTTAAATACTTGGGTACATTTTCTCTAAATTCTACCTTTCTCGGCCCTATTCTATTAATTGCGGACGGCCCATGCAGGCACTAAGACACGCTGTTATCAATACAGTATGTGTTATCAAGTTTTTAAGAACCCACCCAGTGTTCAATTTTTGGCTTGAGCTAAAATAATTATTATTTCCTTTCGTTAAGGGGTGACTTTTATGTTATTTTGACCCGCCTCGGTGGCGTAGTTAGCTAACTCGCTAGTCGTGTTACGCTAGACCACTGATGACGGGGAGATCAAAGTTCGAATCTCGGTCGAGTGAACTGTTTTTTTTTTTCCTAAAATGGTTTTACACTCTCCCTCCACACAAATGTGGGTTCACTTCCTCTAAATTTAACCTTCCCAATTCCTAATCATATAGTGTAATTAGTACTTAAGCGTATAACCCGAACGGATAGTAAGACGCGGTGCTAAATAAATAAATAAAAAATAAATATGTTATTGTGTCCGGTTGTAGTAGGGCCTACCTAAACTAAAATTGGTGTATAACCTGAACGGGTAATCAGACACGGTACTTTAAAAAATGTAAGTTTGTTAGTTAAAACACATTAATTTTCCTGTAGGTGGCAACCCAAAACCACCATATGATGAAAACCTTCTTTTTTTTTGTCGCAAGTTGGGATCAAACTTGGGGCCACCTGGATCACAATCAGTCACACTATCCGCTTGTCCAACCATAATGGGTAAATGAAGTATGGTTTGAAAATAAACAGTGAGTCTAGCCCTGTGTTAACACACACTAGTGCCTGGAACCATAATCCTAGTAATCTCAGGATCATACCCCTCCTTTTCTACTACTTTAATACATTTCTAACGGCACCCAGATTTGAGCCAAAATGTCTCGTCTGTAACACACCATTTCAACGATCTTGACTATCTTCGAGGACATTTCTGGCTGCCCTCAAACAAATTGGAAATTACCAAGTCATGTCTCAGTTCCCAGAAATGCGTTCAGATCAAGGGAAGGAAATGTATTGGTTTAGGTTCACTCACTTATTCTACGGCATTAGTTACTCGAAAGTTCATTGCTGCACTTATAAAAATACACCACCTGTCTCTACCTTGAGCTAATTCTATCCTGTCTTCCCCATGGCATTGCACCCTAGCCCTATCTTGAGCTAGTTATATCCTGTTCTCCTCATGGCACCCTAGCCCTATCTTGAGCTAATTCTATCCAGTTCTCCTCATGGCACCCTAGCCCTATCTTGAACTAATTCCATCCATTCCTCCTCATGGCACCCTAGCCCTATCTTGAGCTAATTCTATCCAGT
>CABEEJ010002497.1:0-16007 GCA_901482245.1 Timema douglasi
GATAGGGATAGGGTGTAATGAGGTGGACTGGATAGAACTAGCTCAAGATAGGGATAGGGTGTAGTGAGGTGGACTGGATAGAACTATCTCATGACAGGAATAGGGTGTAATGAGGTGGAATGGATAGAACTAACACAAGATAGGGATAAGTGGTGTACTTTTGTAAGTGCAGCTATGAACTTTCAATTTCCTAATCCCATAGAGTAAGTATGAATAGACCCTCAATCTTTTGAAAAAAAAAAAGTTGTAAGCCCGATCTTTAAACTTGTCCAATATTTCAACACATTTCTAGTGCTATGGATTATTGTAGTACTAATTAATAGAATTTTAAAATGTTATCAACATTATTTGGTTTTTGTAGTAGTGGTGGGAAAATACCTTGAGCCCACCCTTTTGGTGTATAAATAGTGTTTTTTTAATCACTTAATGTTTTATTTGTTTAATTTTAGGCTCTTTTATTTTTCATGGTACAATATTTACATATTTCATTCCCTTTATTACACAGACAATGGACATGTAGAATCGAATGTTACCAAGATTTATAAATTTTGAAAACTCTAATAAACATCAAGTTAGGCCTAAATCCAAACCATACTTACAAACAACCAATAACTTTTGGAATCTTAAAATATTTGTGATGAAGTATAACTACAGTAGCCTCATGTCTTCTTTGGTGCTGACTGACAGCTTAAAAAAGTTACCAGACCAAATTACATATCCCTACGCTGAACCAGATTATCTGCAAAAACATGTGTTTAGTAGCTGTCACTTTTGACAGTCAAAATTTAGGTATTTACCTAAATTTTGAATGTCAGAAGTCAGCTGTGAGCTGTCAGTCAGCACCAAAGAAGCCATGGAGCTACTGTATATGTGCTACAACCATGAGTCTGCGTGTTGAATTGGCAATTCCATCTTCAGCTGATGTTTACCGTCCATGTTTAGTTATTTATTTTAAACATTAAATAGTTTATTTATCCACAATAAATATAAATTAAATTTATTAACACATGAAAATTTAGGTTAAGCTAGTTTTAATAATGTATAAGAGGCTTAATTAATGAAAATATACTGGTAAACTATGTTGTCTTATTTATTCAGCGACACCATCAATGCATATTTTCCAAGCCTTCTTGATTGACTCTTTTTGTTTATTTTTTCTGAAATTTGCAGATGTTGTAGACAATTTGTACGATTTTGAAAAGAAGATAAATTTACTTTGTGTTTTAGTCTTTGTTGTTCAACTTGTTTTATAACAAAGACATTTATGAAAGGAGTTTTTTTCGAGAGAGTACACACAGATTTCAAGCTCCTAATTTCAAGGCAATGTTCAACTTTATAGCCGAAAGCTTACTTGAGTGATATTTTTATTCTTTTATTTTAAAGATTTGTTTAGAATTCAATTTTACATGCTTTTATGTTTGCAAAAAATCATTAAAAATAAAAAAATTTGCTTCTGTTTAGAAAAAAAATAGTAGAAAATGGGACGGATGATGGGTACTATCCCCTTCATTTTAAACTAGGCCTAGACGTGGAAACATAGGTGTGAACCTATTATTGAGATCCCAATTCTATTGGCGCACCCAGAGGAGACAATTAGAGCCCTTACCCTTCCTAAGATTGTTAATGACTTTATTAAAATCTTGATAAATAGGAAGTAGAGGCCTACAACTATGATTAATTTAGAGCATTGAAGATGTGTGAATTTAGGGGGTGGATTTCAAGTTCTGTTAAGATCATTGCATTAGTCTACTAAGCTTTATTGAGTGTTTGTACTGTAATTTACCTTTGAATTCCAGAGGTGTTAGCATTGTTAGGGGTTCTTTGAATAAATGTTGTACTAGCAGAAGCTGTATTAGAATCCAATATATTTGTAAGTAAGTCAGACATAACGATATTTATTTTCGTGTGAATGATATAAAACAAGTCAAACCTACAAACAGAAAAAATACTATAAACAGCTCTAACTGCTGCTAAGAATTGTTATGTTATTTTGAATTTGAAATTCCTTCGTGCGTAAATGATCAGTTTGACCAACAAAATAAAGTCGCTGATACCAACACAGATTTTAATAGAGCTAGATTGATAAAATCGTTTTGTAAATGCATTTTAGGAGCGAAAAGCAAATTTAAAACTTTTCAAATTTTGATTGATTTTCGTATCAAATTTATTAGGCCTATGAAAAGAATATAAAAAAATTATAATAAAACTGACCATAGTGAGTTTATTAAAAATAGTAATAAATATATGTATGAAACTCTTCCAAATAAACAGCTAACATAAATATACAAAATGCATCTACAAATAATTACTTTAACCTTCCTTTAAGAAAATGTTGTCGAATCTTGTAAAATAGAACGTCAAATTGTTATTATTGTGGAACTTATTAATATTAATAATCATGTTGTTTTGTTTTCTTAAGGTATTATACTCTGTTGTTTATTTTATATCTTAAACTCAAGTCATAATAGTGGATAGGCATTTATTTTATACCATTGGTAAAGGTTTTATCAAAGAAAATAGCTAAACGAAAGATATAAGAGGCAATTACAAATGTAATTATATTTCATTACAGCGTGATCCAAGATCATGGAGATCTGGATAGTTATCATAATACATTTCATTAATAAGATAAAAGTTTGATACACGAATTATTATAGACCGATTTGTGCAGGTCCTGTAAATGAGTATCTATGTTCGAAAGAGATGTCTTATACTTACTGTGGCTCGTCTTAACGCATCATTCCTCAATTCCAGGAACTCTCTCAAAGTGTATAACAGGTGTTTCAGACGCTATTCTCTTATTTCTGTTATTGTGGTCTACAATTTTTCTTCAGGGAGGATCTTAAGATAGTCCGGGAGAATTTGAAATAAGAACTTCCTTTAGTAAATTTTTTTTAATATGGACTAAGATGGTATGGTTTCTGGCAAAAGATGTGCTTATTTTTTGTGTTGAAGTGGTGCAAGTCCCCACGTATGGTTTGGCCAGTTGTTTCTGCATATCAACATGTATCATTTAGAGGTCTGTGTCTGCCGTAACACCCAAGGTGACCGGTCCATATCTCAAGTGGGACTCAAATAGTGAATAGTAAGCTATCTGAGCCACCCACGAATTACAGATTTGCTTAACTCTTCTAACCACATATATACTGTAACTAAGTTTCAGGAATAGTTTATATTAGGCTTCTATGATAATGTTTTGTCCATGGCTGCGGCTAGATATTTCGCCGAGTTTGTTGCATCAAGTTCTAAAAGGTCATCAAGACCAATCTTTCCGCAGTGAAAATTAATACTATATCATTTATATGGTAATATTGCTTTGACATACCGAAAGATACATAAGTATCGATATCTAGGATTATTTTAGCGAGAATAAGTTCTGTTTCGTCAGCACATACTACGGCCTCACAAAAATTCTTTAAGAATCCTGGGAAATGTTTTGTCACTCCCGGTACCTTAAGTGTGCCCATTATTAAGTTGGGTCTCAGGCAGTGGCAGTAGAGTGGGGTCAATCTTACATTGAAAATTTCACCAATTTTTATAAAAGGAGCCTTACAAATTACATTCTGTTCATTTCAACATAAACAAATTAAACTTTATGTTTTGTCTAATTGTCCAAAAGGTTGTATAGACCGTTATTTGAGTTTCTACTTTATACCATCCGCAATCGTCTGGGTTGGGTAATCTTGGCTGACTCATTAGACATTGGCGCCAGATATTAGCCTGTAAGGAAGTATGTTTTATATGCTTTCTCAATGCCGCAGATGTAGGTGGAACATTTTCAATTGAACGGTTGTGTCTTGTAAACAGAATTTTTCTGAATTCATTGATTTCCTCAACTATACTAGTTTTGTTGTACATAACCATGCAGTCATTTCAAAGAGCTCGTTGTTGGATCACCCTGATTTGAATTGATAGTTGAAAGAGGCATTTGTCATTCCGATGATCCTTTTAAAACAGGAGGGATGTTTGTGTATGATTCTGGAAATGTACTCATCGGTTTCCTGTTAATTTCCATATTGATTATATTTATTTGTGGATTGATTTCTCAATTCGTGGTATCGTTATGCTGTAGGTGGTATGAAGGTCACCAATCGCTTAGTCTACCCTTCCTTGTCTTTAAATATAAACGCACAAGCCTAAGGCTTATGGGACTGACCGCTAGTAAAAGGAGATAAAATAAATATAAATTTCCTATTTTTTAATTTTGCATCTTTTATTACCCACTATGCGCCATTTTGTATGTAAGTTTGTCTACCGTGAGTCCTGTTATTAATTTATTTGTCATATTTTACTAATCATAGCCCTTAAGTATAATTGTGATTACAAAAAACACCCAATATAAGCGATTGTTATTTTTTCATGCATACGTGGCCATTTTGAAATCAGGGTTCTAATTCATGGGGTCTGGGCCAAATTTTGAACCTAAACACATTCAGACAAAACATGTCAAGTTTCATGCTGGTAGCCAGTGACCTAATAATTTTATGCTAATCTGTCTCGATATATTTTGGAAATGAAGTTCCTTGCATTCCCACATTTCATCACTTCAGGGTACATTACTCTTTGGTGTCCAAAATAAACTTATGTTATCGTTGATTTGAGTAACATCACCTTTGTCATTGTCTATAGAAATAGATGAAACATAGCTAATGGGCACCAGGGTTTGGGGCAAGGTTTAAGATGTGAAGCAATTGATTAGATTGATGATAACGAGGAGCAGGGGATTTGAATTCCAGTAAATTGTACTTTATTACCATCCTAAACGGCTTACCACTCTCCCTCCACTCAAATGTGGCTATATTCGTTGTATGTTTTACTTTTATTAGGTGTCAGACTTCTGTGCTGGCAGCCGGGGTTCAATCCTCGGTCCCAGCACAGATTTATCTGATTACCAAACCCCTCCTTCACCTCTGACAAGACATCTTATGAATGTGGGGAATGCCAGGCCTCCACCGTGGTTCGGATTCCACGTTAAACTGTAGGTCCTCCATTTCATCTCACAATCACCCTACCATTACACATTAGCGTAAGTGCGTATAACCTGAACGGGTAGTAAGACGTGGTGCTAATAATAATAATACTTTCATTATTTGTATCTTATTAGCTAAATTAGCTCAAATGTGTAGTAATACATTTCAGAGAAATATAAATCAATTGTTAAATAAACTATAGCCTCAAGAACAAGGATAGTTATGGAAGAGTCACTTAGAACTAACATAGTTCCGATATTTATTTGATTTGTTTTGTTTGGTTATTATAAAAAAATCTTTTAAATTTGTATGACATTAAAACTTGAATTATTAAATACTTTTTATAAATAGCCCAACAAACCGGGCTAATTTTTAAAATGATTGTAATATAATTTTCTTTCTTTCAGATTTACCAGGAAAACTTCAAATTGTCAATATCTGGACAATATAGAAGGTCTCCAGGGGCTGTAAGCTTTTGATAAATGAATTAAATTATGAAAAGAAGATATTTAATGCAGAAGAGTGCTCTAAAGGGGCTCTAATATGAGGAAAAAGTATTAAACTTACAGGGATCAAGGGTATAAATGCATGTAAAAAAGAAGGTTGCACTAAATAGCTTGTGAGGGGAGGTAGATGTATGAATTATGGTGGGATTCATGTTAAGAAAACGTGTAAAGAAGGTGGTTGAACTAAATGGGCTGTGAGGAGAGGTAAATGTATGAATCATGGAGGAGCTCATGCTTTAAATACATGTAGAGAAGAAGGTTGCCCAAAATGTGCTGTGAGAGGAGGAAAATGTAGTAAACATGGTGGCACACATACTAGAAAAACCTGAGAAGAAGAAAGGTGCTTTAAACGGGCTAAGACTGAAGGTAAATGTGTTAAACATGAAGGGATGATGACAATATCTAAAGGAGGAGTATGTAATAAAGTTGCTGTTAAGGGAAGTACATGTATTAATCATGGTGGAACTCAAACCAAGAGAACATGTAAAGAAGAAGGCTGCACAAAATGGGCTAGGAGGCGATGTAAATGTATTAAACATGGACAAGCTAAAAAAAAATATATACAAGTTTGTACTAAATTTGTTGGGTTAGGTAAATGTATGGAACATGTAGGGACCCGAATTAAGAAAACATGTAAAAAAAGAAGGGTGCACTAAATGGGATTTAAATGTGTTAAACTTGGGAGGGACGAAGAGTTAATGGTTGAGAAATTGTGTTTTAATTAATTATTAAGGGAGCTTGATGTATGAAATATGTAGGTACCCGAGCTTAGAAGCATACAAATAAGAAGGGAATTAATGTATGAAACATGGGAAAACTCAAGCCAACTAGTAGAACCAGAGAAGAAGGGTGCATTAAATTGAGTAAGACGCGAGATAATGGTATAAAACAGGTTCATTTTTTAAAAATTTTTGCTTTCAAGATGTTGTTTGCAATAAATGAGTTATAAGGGTAGGTAAATGTATTAAACATGGAGGGGCCAAAGTTAAGAATACATTTTAAGAAGGCTGCACTAAATGGGCATTGAGGGGTGGTAAATGTATAACCATGGGGATAGAAATACGACCAAAAATGTATTCAAATGAAAATTACTAAAGCATATATTATTTTGCCACACTATACTGGAATTTTGTTCCACATTTTGAACTATTTGTTTTGAATATATAAAATATTAGATTGTTGAAGTATTGAAACTCCTTTTTAGATTTTTCCAATCATCTAATTATTTTTATTGTAATACAGTGTGCAGAAAAATTAAGCTGATGCTTGTCCATTCATAACACCACTAAAACAGGCCACCTTCAGTCACTGGCTATTAGAAAACGAGATGTTGGGCACATAGGCGTTTGTGGCAAGTCCAACGAAGTCGAATCGCACAGCCTCCACCGAGTTAAGGGTCTCGGACAGGTCTCTGCGTCATATATTAAAGACACTGTAAAACATAATTGGCCACGACTAATTCATTGCCCGCTGCAGGTTTGTGAAGTACTGCTTAATGAAATGCAACACACGTATTTGCTCTACAAGATCATTTGGTATGACGAGGTGTGCTTCAAATTATCGAGACTTGTCAACTGACACAATTGTGTGTTATGGAGTGACACGAATCTTAACTTGGTCATGGAGACTTTATTGAACCAACCTGGTGTCACTGTCTGAGGAGGCTTATCATGTGTTGGTGTAATCGGTCCAATTTTCTTTGACAACACTGTCACCGGTACGAAGTACATGCGGATTCTTCAAACCACTGTCGTGCCACATATCAGTAGTTAACCTTACACGTAGGAGGTGTTCTTTCAGCAGGATGACACGCTGCCACATTTTACAAAGGTTGTCTGTGCATACCTGTAACAGGAGTTTCCTAACCTATGGATTGGAGGGCGTTGAATGGCGCCCTCGGTCCCTTGCAATTACTCTGATGATTTTTTTTCTTGGGTGTGTGGAAAGAAAAAGTGTTTGCTAGGAAATCATATTGCGCCAGTACATTTCAAACACATTTCATAAGATCGGTGTTAATAAGGAACTGTATGAGATTGTGTATCTGAGTAGTGCAGACTGTTTAAGTACTGTATTAATGGTGAAGAAGGTCATTATTATATTAGTGTAGCCTACTCTAGTGTAGTGCACTGTAACGAAAAGATCAATGATGTTGGCTATGAAACGTTGAACACAAATGTCAGTGTAGTTTTGCCGCAACCTCTATACTAGTTAAGAGTTATTGTGGGCAAAGAAAGATTCTCACTCGCAAATGAATATACAATAATTTATATTATTAGCTTTAAAAATGTTTACAGTATTAGTTCTAAAAATTAATACACTTTTGTTTTATGTTTACTAAATTTAAATCAAACCCTTTCACTATTTTATATAGCATGGTGGATGAATCTAAGAATTTGTATTTTAAAATGTTTTAGTATTAACGATGTTAGCTCTTTTAAACATGAATGAAATTGTTTTATTACTTTTCTTTAATAAGCAATTTTTATGCAAAAGTATTTTTATTTATGGCGAGGTGATACTGGACTAAATCTGATATTGCATGGTATTTCTTTAGAGCTGTACTTTGTTCCTTTGACACCAAAAGTTAATAATTTGATATAGGTGTTGATAAGCTGAAAGGAATGCGAGTTTGAGGAATGATTGTAAGCTCGGGAAGAGAGTAACAAAGCAAAACTAGTAGGTAAATACTAACTAATAATAGTAAATGCATATAAAGCTTATTTGTAATCCAATTTTTTCATTAAATATAGTATTTTCATCAATGAAATATTCTAAGTTATGTTTTGAATTTGAACACTTTAATTTTACAACGAAAACAAACTGTATAGAACGACAGCAAGTTAAGGCCTTCAGTTGTGTTGATTGTATTGGTTGTTACATGACCTTACCATTAAATTCTTAAGTTTTTTTTATAAATTCGTTTCATTAATCCGTGGTTTTTCGTTACATACATATTACATTTTCCTAATGTCATTTGTAGAGTTTATAATTTAATTTTGTTGATCAATAAAGTTATGTCGTGCAAATATCCACGTCAACTTCAACATTGAAAAATGGATAGCAAGCCATTTTTTGTCAAGATTGAACCAGGAGAGGAATTTAAATATGATTTTCATCACGAAGAGAAGTTGGAAGTTAAGGTATACCTTTGTAATTTTTTTAAAATTAAAATATATATTATTAGCTTGGGTATAGTATCTTTATCCGTTCCATTCTCTAGCACTTCTTTTTTGTTCCACTCACATAAGTGAAAGGGTAGGTCTATTACTCGGCTGTCCTAAAACAATTTGGACACATTACACCAAACCCCAAACAAAATTTACCCTCTTAATGGACACGTAAAAATCGTCCACAACGACCACAATTAACTTCGAAATAAGATTAACTTATTCTAATGATTTAACTCTTATGTAGTTGTTCACAAGTATCCATAAAACTCACTTCTAAGTTTAAAACCTCTTTGTCATTGAAATAACAAGGCAACTGGTTTTAAGTTAATTACTATGACTTCTTACCAACCCTGCTTAACCTAACCTTTCATTATTATGACAATTTCCCAAACCAGCTTAATCTAACCTTTAATGTGTTAATAAATTAACTGTTGTTAAATCCCTCAAAATATGATATATTGTGTTACGGGGGGAAAAAAATTGAACCTTTTTTTATTTGTTTTTGAAATTTTTTAATATAAGAATAAGGTCAACTTACATTTAACATAAAAGAATAATCTCCATGGCAATAAATTTGATTATTTTATACTTATTGTCCAAATAACTTTTGATTTAGAAAAGTTAAAATTTAATTTTTCTTTCATTTAATACACACTGTGTGTATCTTTAAGCCCAGCTGATCATGTCAAGACGACTAATATCAATTATTCTCAAGATCAATATGTCATTTTTGTGTAGTCTTTCCACCCTTCTTCCACATGTATTGCCAAAGTTGAGTCATGGCCATCCACATGTGCAAGAATTTGATTTTACTAAAGCTAGAAGGAACTAAGAACGACTCTTTCTCACAACTATTTTAAACTGAACTGGCACTAGGTAATCTTTAATGGCTCATTATCTCACTGAAATCTATTTTACACTACCTAATAGCACATTGCCCTAGTTGAAGATTTTTTTAGTTCCTTCAGTTCTTTCAGAATGTATCTAGAAAAAAATAATTCTATTAAGATGTGATTTTAATAAAATGGCGTTAATAATATACTATATAGTTGTCTGGAAAAAAAAATTGTTTTCTAAATACTGGAATTTAAAAAAATGGTATAGTTTGGCTGGACATCCTGAAAATAACTTTATAAATATGTTCTTAAACATTGTAATACACCCATCTCTGATCTCATATAGGAGTGTTATTAACTTGTGTGGTTTTCAACTAAACATGCTTTGTACATATCTATATATTCTAAATGTGTTAATGTGTCTATTGTATAAAACTTCTATTATTTATTTTTAGTCTGAAATTGATGTTCCAACACAATCAGAAGGATTTTTTAATGAAGAAGTGAATGATTATCAGCAGCCACAATGTTTATTAGGAAATTTAACACCTCCTATTAAAGATGAGCTCCCCGTGAGTAAACCAGTAAATATTTTTATCTTTTCATTGTATACCATAACACATTCGCGCTTTACACAAAAATAAATATTTTAATTTGTATTGATAAATAAAACAAATCCTGATCGTGAAGTAAAATTTAAATTGTTTTTGAAAAAATTACTATGTTATAACTAGATATCAAATTTGGCCTGTTGGCTTTTTATTTTCCTTGGTCATAAAACATAGGCAGTTGAGATAATTACATATGCATTTCATGTTATTACGAATAAAATATGTTCATTTTATAATGCCTTGCTTATTTGTTTTGGACTTTTTTTTTAAATATAAATAAGCAGCTTAACAATACTTGTTTGGAGTTGGTTTGAAACTAGACACTTGTTGAATAGCTTCCAATTGGCGTAAATTTGGCGGAGGACAATGGGAGTAGTGGCATAAATCTTGGGAAGAAACTGCATGAGGTTACAGGAGAAAAATTCAACTTCTTCGGAAACGGCAAATTTGAAATTTTTTATTTTGATGTCGTGTGAAGTAGAACTCTGCTTTTCAAATTAAAAAAAAATTCAATATGAAAATATAACTTATTTCACTACTGAGAACATAAAAATTATCTAGTGATTAACAGTATGTGACCCATTTCAGTGGTCAAACGGACTAAGGCGTCACTTGCAGTAGACTGGACTGCTTTTGATGGGGAGATCGGGGTTCGAATCTTGGTCCGGTATATTCAAGTAGTTATTTATTGAATTATTTTTCACTCTCCCTCCATGTGAATGCAGACACATTTACTCTAAAGTCCACCTAGCTAATCCCTAATATACTAGCCTAATTAGAACAGCATATGTTTATAACCTAATCGAGAAGTGACGTGGATGTAGGAAGTAAAATAAATTTTACATTGCTTACTGTGTGCTTATTGGTGTGTCCATATTTTTTTATGTGTATTTGCCTGGCTAGTTTAAAGATGTTTGGTGCCTAAGAATCTGCTCCCTAGCTATAACATATTTATCTCTTATCAAGGACCTGCCTCCTCCTCCTCCCCCCCTCCCCACCCAATCTGAATGGAAATGTGTAGTAATTGTAATGTAATGTTTGTACCACTTGTTTATTTAACTTTTTTGTTTTTTTAGTTTAAAAAAGAAAGTATGAAACAAATTATGAGAGCTTTCACATTAAGATGAACTAAACTGAATTTTGTAAGCACCTATATCTGACAATAATTGGACGACAAAAAACTATGAGACCTAATATAACGAGTATTGTTATCTGGTTTTATACACCTGATACTTTATGCTTGTTACAGCTATTTGTTTTGTCCTTTGTTCTTGTTACAACTTGTAATCTTTATCTAATGACTAGCAGGCAACTAAGCAGATATAAGTGTTTCTCCTTTATGATGTTGGTGAGTCATGTTATCATGAATTAGGCCTTAACTATAATTATATTTACCTTTAGCCCCTTTCTCCATACAGTCAGATATTTTACATTGACAAAGTGGGGAAACTATTCTTGGAGAGTACCTGGGGTATCTACAGAATTAGAGCTAGCCAAACATTTTTTAAAACTTAACATTGCACATGAAAGGTTTTTTTTTGGGGGGGGGGGGGAGGGATTACACACCATATACTGTTTCGTACTCAGTTGACTCTATTTAGCCTATCATAAAAATCTAATTTAGAAATTTTATATGTCCTCTTAATTCGCAACATATTTACGTCCCTTTACACACACCCTTTATGTCATAATCTGTGTACCTTTGAACGTATGTACTCTGGGCTCTAGCCTATGACTCTTGAGGATCCTGGGTTCAACTCGAATTGACTCACGTTTCTATGACGCCATGCTCAGTTAAAAACAACTGACTACTAACCCCTGAAGAAGGCATCCAATGCTAATGCACCTTGCCATAATACACTGAACTGACTCTTGATCATAATGATTTCAGAGTCCTTTGATTTTTGTATTTATTTATGTGCCCTTGTGCAATAAGGCATAATATAGTTTAAAAAGACTCACTCCAGTGGTGCCAGGATCTAAGGCGTCACTCTCACAATTGACTAGACTAATGATAGCGAGTTGGAGGAGATTCACACTCCGGCCAAATGAACTCTTTCTTCCCCTAAATGGTTTACCACTCTCCCCCCACTTAAATGCGGCTATATTTGTTACATATTATAATTCCATCATTTATATTATATTAGCTAAATTACCCAGTGATATCTCAAACGTGTAGTAAGACACAGAAATAAAAATAAATTGTTAAATAAACCAAGGTTAGTCTTGAAAAAGTCACTCCAAACTAATATAATTACTATATTTTATTTGTTATATCTAGTTATGATAAAAAAAACTTTTTTACTCATTTCACATTACACTGCAATTTTAACTATTCATTATTAATTTAAATGCCTTAACAAGTCAAGCTGATCTCTAAACTGATTGTAATAATCTCTTTCTTATAGAAACACCAGGAAAACTCAAGTAATGAAGAAGGGTGCTCTAAATGGTCTTTAAGTGTAGGTAAATGTATTAAACATGGAGGGACCAAACCAAAATGTAAAGAAGGCCGCATTGAGAATGATAAGGGGGAAGGTAAATGTATTCAACATGGAGAGACACTGTATAAGAAAACATGTGAAGAAGGATGCCCTAAAAGGGCTACGTGGGGAAGTAAATCTATGACTCGTGGGGGAACCCAGACTAAGATTACATGTAAAGAAGAAGGTTGTACTAAATGGCCTAAGAGGGGAGGTAAATGTATGACTCATGGCGGTACCCAGACTAAGAATACATGCAAAGAAGAAGGTTGCACTAAATGGGCTATGAGGGGAGGTAGATGTATGAAACATGGAGGGACCCAGACTAAGAATAAATGTAGAGAAGAAGGTTGCATAAAATGGGCTATGAGAGGTGGTAAATGTAAGACACATGGAGGGACCCAGGCTAAGAACACATGCAAGGTTAATGGTTGCATTAAAAGGGCCATTAGGGGATGTAAATGTATTAAGCATGGAGGAACTTTCAGAAAATGTAAAGAAGACGCGTGTACAAAGTATTCTCAGTTGGGTGGTAAATGTATTAAACATGGAGGAACCAAGCCAATATGTAAAGAAGAAGGCTGCACTAAGATTTCTAAGATGGGAGGTAAATGTATTAACCATGGAGGTAGCCACAGTAAAAACATACACAAAGAATAAAAGTACGCAACAGCGCATGGATGACACCTGTGTCTAGAACAGTGTTTGTCATCCACATATACCAAAGTTTTTGAGGCTATAGCAGTGCAAATTGGGTTGGGAGTTCACTTGGCCATTGGCGGTTTATGTGAATTTGTTAACATGGATGAACGTATACTAGCTGCCATGGTAGTCGCTTGTGAAGTGATATAAATAAAATGTCTAAAAACAGATGTGTGGACAAAGGATTTGCTGAGGGAAAAAAAAAGATAATTTTTGTTTCTCCAACAAACTACTTCATGAACCAGAACTTAGGAACAAAATGTTTTGCATCATTTTCCTACGTCTCGGCTTTGGATTTTGATAATTTTCATGAAAAAGTAACTCCAATAATGAAGAAATAAGATACTGTAATGAGAGTCTATAGGCCTACCACCCAGAGAAAGATTTGCACTAACAATACACATTCTGACTACAGGTAAGACACTGGAAATAGGTTCGTTTTGACCAAAATTTAGGTAGAACTAAAGTTCTGGTAACATTGATCTGTATGACAAAGTTCGAAGCCCTATTTAATGTTGGGTTAAAAATAGTTTATTATTCTTGGTGAAATTTACCTACTCTATCAGCTTATTTATCGGGTCAGAAATTTCTTGAGGTGACTTCTATCATTTTCTGATGTTTTTATTCAGGATTCCATTACAAACTATTTCCAAAATTACCAAAACGTCGCCCTAGAAATATAAATATTGTAAAACAAAGAAGTTTGAATTTTTCAAATAAAGTTGATGTATATATGTACATGTTACCAGTAAGAAATACATTAAATTGTTGTATGAAAAAATTATTAAGAATCCAAAACATAAATTTTTATACAGATTAATGAAAAAGTTGGTAGTATTATGACCATCATCAGTAGACCATGTCGTGCTTATGAACGTTATTTCTGTAAACACATAATTCAATCATTCAATTTATAAAATGGCTGCTTGGATTTTGCATCTAAGTTTCCTTTGTTATTGCTCTGATTGTAAATCTCATATTGCTGAAGCTACAAAGTTTCCAAAAATTTGAGCACCATCATCAGGGATCTTGTTTTGGTTTATTATTTCTAGTGCCTTCTCCAAAACTTTTTTATTTTTGATGTTTTGCAGATCTTTTTTCGAATATTTTCTGCCGGCGAGCCCACCGACCCTTCATTTTCGCCTTCCGTGTGATTCCTAAATAATAAAAACCCAATTATTATTTATTTTTAAAGTGAAAGTCTTTTCTTATTAGAGTTTTCGATATTAGAAAATACAGTTTCGATATATTATGTCATCATCACACCAAAAAATTGTGAATTATTGATAATTATTAGTAGATAAGATCACTATCCTGAAAAAATATAAAAAGGTAATATAAATTAGTAGTGAAACCATTAAATAAACTATTAATATAAATTTTTATTTCACAGTTACCTTAATCAGAGGATGAATGGAACAACAACATTGCATGTGATTTTAGAAAAATTTGGAATTTTCCCAATTGCATTGGAGGCCTGAACGACAGATATATCATGCAAAAGCCATCATGTAGTGGAAGCATTTACTATAATTACAAACAAACATTCAGCATTATATTGATGGCTATGGTTGATGCTAATTACAAATATATTTATGCTGATTTCGGCTGCATTGCAAGAGTGAAAGCTAATATATTTCAAAATTGCTCTTTATCAAATGCTCTGGAAACCAATTCACTAAACTTACCCGAACTGAGACATCTTCCAGGAAGAGAGAAACCTGTTCCATTCTTGATTACACCTGATGATGATTTCCCACTGAAACCTTATACAATGAAACCATATCCATACAAAAATCATCCTGACTGAATCAAGTTTACAACTAGATTGTTAAGAGCTAGACGGGCTGTGTAAAACGTTTTTGGATTCATTGCAAATATATTTAGATTTTTTTTAAATGCTATTTTGTTAGAACCAAATAAAATTAGGAACTGTGGTTTCGGCTATTTTATGTTTGCATAACTTTATTATAACTAGAGATTTGTGTCAAATTTATGCACCATTTTTGTTTTTGATAATCATAACATGAGAAGGAATCACGAATGGAAGTTGGAGAGAAAGAAGTACTATATAACACGCTTTCCCACTAGTGATGTATTTCGGACCTTATACAGATATTATAGTAAAGAAATACCAGATGAGTTCAAAAATTATGTTATGTCACTCAATGGCAAAGTGCCTTGGTGATATAGGCACAATATATTATCAGTGTTTAGTAATAATTTGTTTGTTGTTTAGATGTAGTTATACATTATTAAAATAGAATGTAAATAATAAAATAAAATATCGTACTAACAAAATTTATTTGGTGTCTATACAATTTGAAAAAGGCTGCATGAATTGTATGGATTTAAATAACTCTCATTTGCTGGCATACAATTCCCCTACCTGAACCTTGTTCACTTTTCCTATTTCTTGTTTTTCTTAATCAATTATTCAACTAAGTCATCGGGCTATGAAGCTTCCGCCTGACTTCTCCTTCGTTCGTATTAAATTATTGAGCGAATTTTTCAATTGCAGAGGTACAATTTTTGTAATCTTCCAGTGAAACATCCCACAGTAGCGGAATGCTTTCCAAAAGTGATATTAAAAGTTTTGTTTTTTCTTTTGTCTGCTTGAATTTTGACATTCTGAAGCAATACAGCCATCAGTTTAGAAAGTACAGGGTAAATACCTCAAATCAATTAAAAAGACGGGTACACTAAATAGGCTCTGTGGAGCCCCCCCC
>CABEEJ010002497.1:16093-64910 GCA_901482245.1 Timema douglasi
CCCCCCCCCAGCCACCTTTCCCGAGAGTTGGATCTGTCAGGATAGCTTTCGAGAGGGGTTAGGTTGCAGGTAAGGTAGTTATGTCGGTCGAAATAATACGTAAGGTTACGGGTTTTGATTTAATTGAATTTACTAAAAGATCATACAAAATGTGATGTTCAAACAAAATCGAAAAGAAGTATAGCGATTGGATGCTCACGCTCGTGGAAGAATCGACTGACACGACTCGACGGCTCATACAGAACTCTATCTCGGAACCCTGGGCTCGACAAATACCCTCTAAGCACAAGCCCTACTGATGACCCGAAAATGTAGTATAGTATGGTCCGGCATTGGGCAGCCAAACTGCCTGCAATATTGATGAAACTGTGACGCAGCCCCACCGTCAACAAATAAAATATTTTTATAGCCAACTATGGTCCTTTTCCTCTCCGACTAGCGCAAACATTGTTAGAAGTAGTCAGCATTCCCCTTTAATGTTTCTAATTCATTACATCATATTCGCTCAGTCATCGCTTTTAAGCACGTACGTCTAAGAAAGTTATGTATTAAATCAAAACAAACATCCAAATATTGATCAGGGTTAATCAATTTTATAATATTTTTGATAAGCGTAGGTAGTACAATTTGAAAATGTACATTTTATTTATTCAATTATATTTTAGGGTTTATAGACAGTTGGAGACATAAGTATTTGAGGAAAGGTGTAATTTAAAGAACAAATATAAAATGTATGGACACAAAAACATTAAATGTGGAGTGAAAAAAGGCTAGGTGATCACGAGAATTCGGATAAGTTTGTAGGTCAATCGATTAAATGTAATCGAGTTTTAGCTACTGTATTTTATCATAGTTACATAACTTTTGAAAATATAGTTTCTGAAAACTACTAAGCAAAGTTTGTCAAACAAATATAATCAAGTTTTAAGAAACCTTGTTTTATTATAGTAAATGAGCTTTCAATATTAAATCGATTCTGAAACCAATGTACAAGCCAATAGTCGAATTTAAATATATTGTAGTATTGGCAAAATGTATACAACATGACCTATAGCTACATATTTTTATGTCTTAACGATTTAATTAGTATTTGTACAATAATACCTGTGAAACTAAATTATATTACCATTAATTCAAATGTTTCCTCACCCGAGTGTGGTATAATACGTTACAATTTTCATACAAGAACATTGAGAGAAACTATTTTCCCCAGATTCAAGCAGACGACAAACTTAATCGTCAAAAATTGGTCCGATACAAGGGCTGTGTTTATGTCCATTCAGTATAGTATAGATATTTCTGTTTACGACTAAAATACTTGCGCTCTGATCGAAATGCGATGAAAGAGAGAACTAATTTTAATAACAACTTGAATATTTTGTTTACAAAGTTTTGGCACCTGTGTCAGTGTTTATGTTTAACAAAATAAAAATGTCAAGTTTTTCTATTCGCCAAAAACAAAGTAAACAAAAGTTATATTTTTGTACGCATTTGTAAAGTAAATTTTAAGTCCAACTATTTGAAATTTTCCATTTTAGAAGAAAATGACTTGAAAAATGTTTAACAAGACTGAATCAACTAAAGGCAGCTTTCTGGAGCAAACTAAAGCAGCCAGAGAAGAGAGAGCTCAAGAAAAGAAAAAAGAATATGCTACTGTCATAATACAATCGCACATTAGAGGATGGCTAGTTAGAAAAAAAATCGCCCAGCAGATTTTGTAAGTAAAAAAATAATCGAGTAAAGCCCCATTTTACTTCTTAACCATAATGTGTGTATTAGGACTACTCAGTAATGGCCCGTCTACAACCAACATACCCACTTGAGGGGCTCGCAACTACGCAATGGCAAACGCACTCGTAATTATTATTCTCTTAAATACAAAATAGACTGTCTACAATGAAAATTCGTAAGACGTAATTTCAACCAATAGGGACAAACAGCAAAGATGAGTATAAAATTCAAATTCATATTAATCTTTTCAAATAAGAAAACAATATTTTAATTTTATTTGAATGTTTAAATACATATGGTTTTAATTGAAAATCTTGTATTCATTACTCCACATTTCCAAGCGCTGTTGTCATTGACCAAATAACTTCATATTATTTATTATTATTATCACCGCGTCTTACTACCCGTTCGGGTTATACGCACTTACGCTAATGTGTAATGGTAGGGTGATAGTGAGATGAAATGAAGGACCTACAGTTTAACGTGGAATCCGAACCACGGTGGAGGCCTGACATTCCCCACATTCACAAGCTGTCTTGTCAGAGGTGAAGGAAGGGTTTGGTAATCAGATAAATCTGTGCCGGAACCGAGGATTGAACCCCGGCCGCCAGCACAGAAGTCTGACCCCTTATCCCTAGACCACCAGGTCACCTTCATATTATTTGATTTTAGCAGTCCATACATATGTTTTTTCATGGATGAACGCAAGTCAACGCATCCACATAAACAATAGTGATGGACAATATTCATCTCCTTCCAACAAGCCGGTCCGACAGTTCCGACATACGATTATGTTTGTGTAAGCTAAGACAAACATAATTAAGTTATTGTATAGCCTATATGTGAGTCCGACAAGTGGGTGCGTTTGGTTGTAGACGGGCCATAAGAGTTCAACTCTACACTAACACATTGCACTGTCTATAGAGATCTTAGTCCATATCACTTTGTAGAAATTGACTCAACTGATTTCTAAAGCCTCCTCAACAGAGTCTGTAAGCTCCACATTTTTGTAGGCCTTAAGTTTTCTTAGAAAAGTAAATCACGTCTACACAGGCCATATCTGTAATCACGTGACTGTGCCAACCAATAAGATATCCAAGAAACTTGGTTCAATGAAACCACATGAACTTAAATAGCCTATAACTAGGAGCAAGTGCTAAGAAGTCGGGTAATCAATAAAAACTATCTAAAACATTTGTTTCTTAAAGAAAACGACGAGGATATACTTGAAATTTGATTTTGAGTAAAATCACAATAAATGTATTTACTAAACGATTTTAACTATCAAACTTAAAATTAGTGCGCTGACATTGGTTTTTTTATTTTGATGCACACCTATCGGTAATTATTTATTTACTTTGATTGGTAGTCCTTGTAAACCAGGTGTAGTTGATTAGGCTTCTGTGGGCAGAGTAATCTGATACTGTACTTCTTACAGATACAGAGTCTGTAGAATGGACTTTGGAGTGAATAGTGACATCATTAAACCCCAACTAAAGAGTTTATAAGCTCCACATCTGTATAGTCCTTAAGTCTTTAAAAACGGAAATCACGTCTAGATAGTCCGTATCCATATTCGTGATCATGTGACTGTGCCAACCAATGAGAAAGTTAGAAGCTACATTCAATTAAACTATTCAAAAGACAATTTTATAGAGCTAGGCGCAAGCAGACAGCATCTGTGAAGCAGACGATATCCCGGCTGAACAATTAACACAAGTATCTACACGACATATTTTAATACAACATCCAAGACAGGCTACATTTGAAAGGTAGGTTAAGTGCAGTCACAAATAATATATTGAAAACATGAACTAGTTAGTGTAGTTGTCATGATAATGCCACTGGGGCTTTCATTTCGATGCACAATTCTCTGTCAGAAATGAAGCTAAATTTGGAATTTCAGTCGGTGACACTGGGGTTTAAGTGGTGGTGGGGTTTCCACACTTTATTTATCACTGTGTTCTTCCCCATCTCCCTAGTAAAAAATACTGGTAGATCCCATACCTCTAATCTATCCTTCTTGAGGATGGTACACAAAATATATCACTTTATTTTTCCTTTCTAATACAAAATATTACTATTTTAGTTAGTCCGACACATTAGCTCATTCAGTAGGGTATCTGTTTACTGAACTAAGGGTCCTGAGTTCGATTCCCGAGATGGCCAAAAAATGTTCCATTGGTGAAATGTGGGTTTACCTCTTAACAGTGATATATTAACAGCTGAAGACTGGGCGTTGTGTCTGTCCTAGTGTTAAGTGAGATTATAAGCTATAATGAAGCTACGACAGGCCTAGCAAGCTGGTAGTGGAAAATATATGGTTCAGATAAAAAACTGATCGAGGCCACAGGCGAGAAATAGTAATCAATGTACCGGTAAAGTAAATTATATTTTACTAAGTGAAAAAAGAGTGTGTATTGATTAGGAAAGAAAAGAAGAAATTAATAAAAGCATTAATTCACATTTCACAAGACACCTGTAGGCCATTATAAATGATCAAGCTAACAAACACCAATAAAAAACCTTCCAAAAATATATAATGGTAAAAAAAATTCCCTCCGACAGTTGAAGGTACCTTTCCCCAAACCCCCATTCGGCCCCCTACGCCCCCATTTTGCAATCCTGTGTACGCTATTGTCATGAACACATTTAATACACCTCACACTATATTCGAAGCAATATTTTTTTTTTACAAAAACAGGTGACCTGGTGGTCTAGGGGTAAGGTGTCGGACTTCTATGCTGGCGGCCGGGGTTCAATCCTCGGTCCCGGCACAGATTTATCTGATTACCAAACCCTTCCTTCACCTCTGGCAAGACATCTTGTGAATGTGAGGAATGCCAGGTCTCCACCGTGGTTCGGATTCCACGTTAAACTGTAGGTCCTCCATTTCATCTCACAATCACCCTTCCATTACACATTAGGGTAAGTGCGTATATACCCGAACGGGTAGTAAGACGCGGTGCTAATAATAATAATAATAACTAAATTGTGTTAAACCAGAGAAAAAATACTGAAGAGTATAACCTGGTCATGTTTTACATCATTTTAAATTAAAATCTCAAAACTCCCCTTCACTTGCAAAACTCTTCAAGATGAGAATGACATCCATCTCAGTTTTAATACTGTTTGACTGTGAAGTTATTCTGTACATATCTAACCCGCTTCGGTGGCCGCATGGTCCAACGCACTACTCTCGTAGTAGACGAGACTGCAGATGATGGGAAGATCGAGGTTCAAATTTCAGTCAGGTGGTTTTTATCCTTCCATGCAGATGTGAGTACACTTCCTATAAATATAGCCTTTCTCATCCATTAAACAATTAGCATGGTTATTACATAAGCATATAATCTAAACAGGTGATAAGACGCGGTGCAAAAAAAATACAGTCATCACTATCTTTACATCTATAACTCGATGGCCCATGTTGGTGGACACACATACTAAACATCAAGCTTGTCTACAGTAGTGCCATGGCTTCTTTGGTGCTGACTGACGGCTCACAGCTGACTTCAGACAGTCAACATTTAGGTACATACTTAAATTTTGACCGTCAGAAGTGACAGCTGCTAAACACATGTTTTTGCAGATCATATGGTTCAGCGTAGGGATACATAATTTGGTCTGGTAACTTTTCAAAGCTTTTGGCTGTCAGCTGTGAGCTGTCAGTCAGCACCAAAGAAGCAATGGGGCTACTGTACTTCATCACAGTGCTATTTTCCAATGACTCGAGCACTGATGGAAGTGGAACTTGACGGTTCAACATTGTTGTTGTCAGGTGTGTGTCACGAGCTACGGATATAGACTCGCTTCCAATAGACACTATGAAACATCAAGGATTTTATTCTCCTTTCCAGTCTTTTTTTTTTCGCAGTAATTTACTTACTGCAGTGGTTCCTGCATCAACCTCGGATACCGACATATTGTGATCAAACCTTTGATCTCTATGGAAATGTTGTTCTATTGCGAGTGCTTTCTTAGACCTTTCATACTTGCAGCTTGAAAAAAAATCAAAGAGTGTGGTCTTTGTATGAATGTTAAATGCCTCAATCTTTTTCAGCAAAGAAATCATTTGTAACGATTCACAATTTGGTATCTTATTCTCTTTATTATGATTTTTATTTTGTTCCATTTAAATGTCATAATTCACCTATTCTTGTGGTGAAACTCTTTAATTGAAATATCATAACTTTACTTATACATGAAGTGGGCATATAAGGATTACTTTATTTTTAATGTTTTCTGTTTATCTCACTATCATGTTCCAATGAAGAAGTCTATTTATTTTTTATACCGGTAAGGAAGCAATCATTGCTACAAGATCAGTTAAAAGTTGCATCGTATGACGTGGTAAAATGCACTCTTGTTGATCGGAAATAATCACAGGATTCTGAATAGCAAGGTGAGCATGTACACACGTGTGTACATGCGTGCAGTCATGTATTGAAAGAATCTATTTTCCTTAATTCCAATAAATAAATAATATGTCTCGGCATTTTAAATTCACCGGTGTAACTTTTTACTTACCAGTAACAATTCATTATCAATTTAAAATGTGAACAAATTTTGGCTGAGGCACAAAATCAGACCATGTGATAGAGAAATATAATATTATGTCAATAGTAACATTTAATTTCGAAAAAAGATCATCCGTCGAATCTCGGACTTGTGAAAATTTCCGAACGTCTGTATTCGACGGTGTCCCGATCCTTGACGGGAGACGGTGTCCTGATCCTTGACGGGAGACGGTGGCTCGGTCAAGGGTACGAGCCTTCGACGACCGTCGATTGATAGCAATCGTGAATAGTCATATAAAAAGGCTGGCCATTTTGTGACGTATCACATCCTTCTGAGGGATTTCTTAACATCATTGTAATCAGTGTGATTTTTAATCTTTTCACTGTCAGAATGCTTCCAGAACTGTCTGTGCTATGAGGATAGCAATATTAGCAAGGAAAGGCTACTTATCGATATCTTGTGGGACAAGGTTCTGTCACACAAAGAAACAACATTTTATAGCATCCTCATTTGTGAGGAGATGGACCATAGTCAAATCCTTTGGACGCTCAAACAGAGAGCATGGGAACCTAGTCCCGTATTGGAATTTGGACCACTTCTCCTTTTCTTGTAGTAAGCACTCAAAGCAGAAATATAAGGGAAGTGACAAAAAGCCAACGAGACAATTGAAATCAAAGAGAAACCTGCCTCGCTGTCCGCATGCTCTAAGGTGTCACACTCACGAGAGACTAGACCATCGAGGACACGGAGACCAGGGCTCAAAACCCAGTCGAGTGTATTATAAACGGAACTAAGAATAAAAGATCAAAGAGAGGAAACAATATTTCACCAGGAAGGAAACCTAGGATAGAAATAATCTTTCAACAATTAGAAGAGAGACAGAATCTCTGATCAAACTGAATGCAGTGAAGCAACAATGTGAGTGAGAGTCCGGACTCGTGTGGCAATGAAGCGGTGACAAGAGAGGTCAAGCACTATGGGGGAATGTTGGTGATCGGGGCGTGGGGGTGATGCAGAAGGGAACGGAAGGGGTTGGATGGCCGTGTCATCGACACACACAAGTGATGGGAAAGCAAGCTAAGTCGACAATTATTACAAATGAAGACCACATTCTTGACTATTTGAAAAATTTAGTGCATGCTACAGAGTATTATTATTATTATTAGCACCGCGTCTTACTACCCGTTCGGGTTATACGCACTTACGCTAATGTGTAATGGTAGGGTGATTGTGAGATGAAATGGAGGACCTACAGTTTAACGTAGAATCCGAACCACGGTGGAAGCCTGGCATTCCCCACATTCACAAGATATCTTGTCAGAGGTGAAGGAAGGGTTTGGTAAGCAGATAAATCTGTGCCGGGAGCAGGGATTGAACCCCGGACGCCAGCACTGAAGTCTGACACCTTACCCCTAGACCGCCAAGTCACCGACGCTACAGAGTAACTAGTTGATACAGTTTTTGTCTATTTGGGGATCTTTTACCCTCGTCTTTGTATGCGGGTAGGTTCGCTCAAGTACCGGTTTATCATCAGAGCGCTTAAAGACCCTAATAACACTTGAATATCTTTGCCTGACTATTGACAAGCTATCACCGCATTTTTAAGCGTAATATCTTTTGAAGCTTTTGACCGAAATAGTGCATGTTTAACCGAATCTGTACGGCAGAAGATATTTTACGACTGAGCCCACATTTTGCGAGTTTTGCTTCGGTACCAACTAGGGATGTATTAAGTCCGCTTTTTCAATTTGAAGCGAACTCGAATCGGAATATAAAAACTATTTTTGAAGTTTAATCGAAATCATAATATGTTTTGTTAGTTTTATGATTGAAAAAAATATTATATTGTTGATATTTATACAACTTTATGCATTCGAATCACTTGATAAATGTTTTTATTTCACAATTGCTTGTAATATTTTGTTTTAATATGATAAACAACTTACAAGTCAGTTAATTCAGTTTTTTATTATTTTTCTCATATGAATATTAGTTTGTAATGTATACAACTACTAAGAATGGGATTAATTTACCTTAAACTGGGCATTTTAGAATGCTATATTATGATTGGTGGAGCTGAAATGTTTTTTGGAGCAAAGTCTATATATACAGTAGTCCCATGGTTTCTTTGGTGCTGACTGACAGCTCACAGCTGACTTATGACAGTCAACATTTAGATATATACCTAAATTTGTACTGTCAAAAGTGACAGCTGCTAAACACATGTTTTTACAGATCATCTGGTTCGGCGTAGGGATACGTAATTTGGTCTGGTAACTTTTCAAAGCTGTCAGTCAGCACCAAAGAAGCCATGGGGCTAATTTGTCTCGAAGCTATGTCTAAGTTTCGAAACTTCACACACCTTTACCATCCCGTAAACATATTTTCTAAACACATACAAGCCTATGTTTTTTCACTACACAGAGATGAATACGATGCCATTTTCACCGAGGGTGAGATTATCGCAGAGCCCAAACCATCACTTCAAGTATACCAAGTGGTTTGCAAATTCTTGTTGATTTGGAAGAAATCGAGGGACAAAGATCGTTTCGAGAAATTGTGCAGGTAAGATCATCAATTTTTACTTTTATTTTCTAAATTTTATTTAGTAATATTTACATGCCATTTGTTGTTGTTTTTTTTCTACAAAGTGGTTGGCCTATACATGATTCACAAAGGAAAAACCATAGCCTGTCGTACAGTAAAAAAATATTTAGATAAGAATGCTAGTCAAGAATTTACTCTCTCTCTCTCTCTCACACACACACACAAACACACACACACACACAGTGTCTATCATCCAGTAAAACTGGAACTAGCCGGGAATTTTGAAGTGGTCAGGAAATCAGGGGAAAAGTCAGGAATTTCATTGATCAAATTGAGTAGACACCATGCAGTCTTTCCCCCCACCCTGCCACACAAATGTAGTTAAACTTCTTCTAAATTAAAAAACTCTTTCATCTTTAACACTCTGGTGACCTGGTGGTCTAGGGGTAAGGTGTCGGACTTCTGTGCTGGGGTCCAGGGTTTAATCCTCGGTCCCGGCAAAGATTTATCTGATTACCAAACCCTTCCTTCACCTCTGACAAGACATCTTGTGAATGTGGGGAATGCCAGGCCTCCACCATGGTTCGGATTCCACGTTAAACTGTAGGTCCTCCATTTCATCTCACAATCACCCTACCATTACACATTAGCGTAAGTGCGTATAACCCGAACGGGTACTAAGACGAGGTGCTAATAATAATAATTTAACACGCTATCGTATCTAGTGCATAGGCCTATTCATTTTTACCATTGCAAGTACAGTATCATGACTCATTGGAAACTTTCTTTATTAAAAAAAAAATATTTTGCATTTTTAAATTCTGATTTAATTATAAATTATTGATTTGTCCTCATTTTCACTTGATAACTTATTTTTAACAATTTTTACAGTATTCTGGTGTTATTGTCGAGAATTAATAAAAAAAATACTAGCCTCACATCAACCAGTACAAGATGTTAGAAACTTTATGAGATATGGTCCAGTTCTAATAGGGAGACAGCTAGAAAAGATACTAGATTTATTTTCTTATATTCATACATCAAGTCATGTGATAGGAAGCTATCACTTTTAATAAATATATACTTTACTAAAATGTTATCATTATTGGCCACAAAAATATTTTATGTATTTTCTAAAAGTTTCTACCAAAATCTTAATATACAATCACTTCAATTTACTTCATTCTTGGGTGACCTGGCGGTCTAGGGGGTAAGGTGTCAGACTTTTATGCTGGCGGCTGGGGTTCAAGCCTCGGTCGAGGCATAGATTTATCCGATTACCAAACCTTTCCTTCACCTCTGACAAGAAATCTTTTGAATGTGGGGATTGCCAGGCCCTCCACCGTGGTTCGGATCCCACGTTAAACTGTAGGTCCTCCATTTCATCTCACAATCACCCTACCATTACACATTAGCGTAAGTGCCTATAACCCGAACGGGTAGTAAGACGCGGTGCTAATAATGATACTTCATTCTGATTTACATAAGTCCGCCCTTATCTCGGTCGGTAGAGTGTCTGCCTGTTGAGCTAAGAGTCCCAGGTTTCTCTATTCCAGGCATGGCCATAAAATGTATCATTGGTTAAATATCAATTTCCCCTTTCATAGTGATAAATTAATGGCTGGGAGCTGGATGTTGTGTCTGTTCTATATTTATATAAGTGTTGTGTTAATATTATCAATCAGTCCAGAAAGTGTAGGTCTATCGCAAATAAATTTACATGATTTACATTATTTAAATGATGCCAAATTTTAAAATTTTCTTAACCATTTATTTCTGTTTCTATTCTCCTTATTTATTATACAAACTAAATATAGTCCTGATTTATTATTATCAGGTGTTCTCTCTTACACCAGGTCCATTCCTTTTGTCAGGAACTTAGACCGCCAATGCACCCTGTTCTCTGCCTCCTCCTTCAGATACCAGAGTTTTCTTCTTCTCTTCAAAGTCATCCAATATTTGAATCCTCCTTCCTAAGCTCCTCTTTCCCTCAACCTTTCCTTCTATAACATCATGCAGAAGACAGTTCCTCCTAAGGTTGAATCCGAACCAGTTTGCTTTGTACCAAAGAATCACATCCAAAATGGTTCTTTTCTCACCCACTCTTCTTAGGATTTGTTCATTTGTCACCTGATCTTCTAGAGCTACTAACAGTAAAATATTTTTAATTTATTGATCGATGTTGTCTTATTTACTTATATATGTTCAAGGTATTTGGTTGGTACACTTGAATCTGACTCGATCAAGGTGAGCTATATTGGGGTGACGTTGAATAAGGAACACGCGTTGACATGGATCTCACACATGAAGGATATATTGTGGAAATGCTGCGAATACTTGAACGACTTGCGGCCCGAGTCCGCCGCGGACATGCGCGTTGTGCTCCTGTACTTGCACACCCTTGTGGCTTTCACGTCGACCAACACTTGGACCGTCTTGAAAACCAAGAACATGGAGTTGTTGAAGCCGGGTTTGAATCAGCTGTGTGCCAACATCATGGGGTATCTTTTCACCAAAGGCTTTTACTTAACTCTTAAGGTAAGGCCTTTTTTTTATCAAGGAAGGCAAAACTCTTGTTTTTTTAACCACAAGATAGACTAAATTTTGAGGCTGTTTTGTAGTTATTTTGTTTGTTTTTGTATTTATTTGTATTTTTTTAAATTGGGTATTACATACAGTAGCCCCATGGCTTCTTTGGTGCTGACTGACAGCTTACAGCTGACTTCTGACAGTCAACTTTCGGGCATATACTTAAATTTTGACTGTCAGAAGTGACATCTGCTAAACATATGTTGTTGCAGATCATTTGGCTCGGTGTAGGGATACATAATTTGGTCTGGTAGCTTTTCAAAGCTTATAGCTGTCAGTCAGCACCAAAGAAGTCACGTGGCTACTGTACTTTGTATCCAATGTGTAGTTTTAATAATAAGAAAAGAAATTAAGATTTATATATATTTTTTAACATTTTTTGTTTGGAAAGCCAGGCCTCCACCGTGGTTCGGATCCTACGTTAAATTGTAGGTCCTCCATTTCATCTCACAATCACACTACCATTACACATTAGTGAAAGTGCGTATAACCCGAACGGGTAGTAAGACGCGGTGCTAATAATAATAATAATGGTTATAACGCTGCATAACCACGAGGTGTAGGTTTTGCATGGCCCTCCTAGGCTAATAAGTATTCAGGCACAATTGGGCAGGACTCAGGTCAGTTCGTAAAGTTAACTGTCTGTATTTGTTGTCCATCCAGTCGCTGTTGCAACGAGGGCTGAGCAGGTCGAAGATTGCTCTCAAGCACGTGTCGCTGTCTGCGCTGATGACGCTGGCTATCCGGCCTCTTGTATCGGCAGGCTTCACCGAGAAGCTGATGACCATGTTTGTCATACACATACTCAGTGTCCCTGCGCTTGTTCTACACGTACAGAATCTGGCGCCGGAGGTGAGTTCTAGGATATCGCAGGATCAAAATATATCTTAAAGGTGCTGCCTCATTAAGAAAGACATTTTCACGCTGTCGTTCAGACAGAATATTTGATTCTATTACCCGTCGTTCCAAATATGTTTCACGCGAAAATAAAGTTGAAAGACAACAGGTTTCTTTTCCCCTTAACAACCCAATATTTTTAGTTTTATTAATAGAAGGAAAAAATTGTGAAAATGTGACATTAGTTCATTTTGAATGAACTATGAGAATAAGCTTGAGAAAAAAGGGCGCTTTTATCCACGTCCACGCCAAAAAGCCTCTTGTTACACTTTAGTTTTTCTAGGTGCAATAAGCATCTGTCAGAGGCTGGTCGACCAATCAGGTTTTCGACGGTGCATGGAGTGAGCAGCCCATTTCAACTTGGTCCTTCCCTCCACCAACTTTTTGCTATGGCTTATATTACTCTAGTAGATCTACCGTGCCGGGGAACGCAAGTCCTTCCCCTTCGGCGGCGTGTGTCCGTCCCTCCAAGCCCCGTGTGTCCGTCCCTCCAAGCCCCGTATGCCCGTCCCTCCAAGCCCCATGTGTCCGTCCCTCCAAGCCCCGTGTGTTCGTCCCTCCAAGCCCCGTGTGTCGGTTCGTCCAAGCGCCGCCACATACCGGACAACCTCTATAAATACCTGTAGCCAAATCACCCTTTACTACTTGACTTCTATTTTAACGAATAACTTGTTTCAAAACTGTCCAAAATAATTGGCTGTGTCGTGAGTTGTTATGGTACATAACCCGAATATTATGAATGTTAAGTTGCTGATGATTCTGTCATTAGTAGTTTCTCGACTTGTTTGTGCTTGACAAATGCACCTCTACTATTCTCAAGAGGTCAAAGGGCACACAGACAAGGTATACACCAGACAACTCAGCCTTTGAGGGAGTTTCTCTGCGCTCCTTGAGCCAGGTCTAGTCCTTGGGCACTGGGGGAGTGCTAGTTGCAGTCCTTAGTGATAACAGCACTTACAAGTGAAAGAACTCGCTTTTAAAATTGTTTGTTTTAAAGGCTTCAAACTGGAGAGAAAGTTGCCAATGATGGTGCTCCTGAACTCAATAGTTCAGGTACCAGCAATCATAACCACCTCTCCTCCAATTCATCCCCGAACCCCATTTCAATGAATAAACCTTTTCCAGGGTTCAATCCTTGGTCCCGGCCCAGATTTATCTGATTACCAAACCCTTCCTTCACTTCTGACAAGACATCTTGTGAATGTAAGGAATGCCAGGCCTCCACCGTGGCTCGGATTCCACGTTAAACTGTAGGTCCTCCATTTCATCTCACAATCACCCTGCCATTACACATTAGCGTAAGTGCGTACAACCCGAACGGGTAGTAAGACGCGGTGCTAATAATAATGATTCTGAATTGAATATCACCGTGAATCGTGTGTGTGTTTTTTTTTTTGTTGGCAGTGCATCCAGGTTTTTGTAAATCACAACATTCTCACCAAGAGCTTGGAGCTGTTGAACTCTGAACAAAACATCAGGATTGTGTTCAACACGCTCGAAGGGAACTATGCCCTCTGTTTGGTGGGGAATCTGGTGCATTTGGCCTACATACAGAAGGACGACTCTCTGAAGGAAGTGTTTTTCCCCACATTCACAGTACGTACTTAACTACAATTTAAGCATGTCGATTTGGTTCACTAAAAACCTCTTTTTCCTTTTATTATTAACTGGTATCCAAAGAATCAAAAATTGATCTTAATATCACAGCATTCAATATTTTGATTCTTAGTTCTCAAATAAAAGTCAATATAGCTATCTATGGAAAAACTTTCTATGTCTTTTGAGGTACATTTTGTACCTTCTTCCATATAGTCTAAGAAGAACTGATAGATCCGTCTATCAGTTTCAATAAGAAGTATTCGGACTGGCTTAAAGCTCGGTGGTTCATTGATAGATGGCATTACAATAACTTATTGTAATGAAAAGTTAATGTGTGCCCACACCACGGGACATTCGAGCGAACAAAGACATTGTCTTGTTTTAGCGCTGAGGCTTATTACCCTTTCACGTTGTATGCATATGCATTAATTATGATAATGTGCTACGGGTAAGGATTGTTTAATCTAGAGAAGTGTACCCGCTCATTGCTTGGAGAGAGAGAGCGCGCGAGAGAGAGAGAGAGAGAGAGTGTGAAAAACCACTTAAGAAAAATCACCCATCTTTACATCTGGCTGAAATTTGATTATTGTGAGAGTGACAGCTTAGAACATTCGGCTGAAAAAGGGGGGACACTCTTGAATAGTGAGGATAAATTTCTTACTAAATCGTTTCTCGCTCTAACGAAAATGAAGATACATTTCATCTAACAATGTTACCTTTCTCATTCGCTCTACATATTCTATTCTTTCCTTCTAGTTTGTTATCTCGAGAATGCTGGAGAGTTGCCAGAACTACGTGGTGTCGAAACAGTCAAACCTGACGTATTGGCACCCTGTGCTGGGCTGGTTTGCGCAGAATATGGATTACGGTCTTCATGAGGCCATTCCCTCCGTCAAAGTACAGCTTTACATGTTGTGGAGTGGCTGTGTCGTTAACGTCATATTAGGTATTTTATCTGTATATACAGTAGGGCCTCGATAATCCGACCTTCGGTTATCTGACATTCCGTTTAATCCGACATATCCTTATGACATGCAATTTATATTTTTGTGTAGTATGCCTTTGAATGTTAGCACTGTACTCGTTCATACTGTGAGTGAGTTTTGCATTTCCCCCTAATTTTACTTATAAAGTAATTTTAAATCCAAAGTTTTGTATACATAAAATAAAAGTTCTGTAATTTATTTCATTACACGAATGTATATGTACTGTAGAATAATTACTAACAAACCTATTTCATACAGATTCTGCACTTCTATTTACAGTAATTTTGATTTGTTTCTCTACCCACCTCCCGTCTTTGTTTGTTTCCGTATATTCAGACATTTCGGTAATCCAACCACCTGTTGGTCCTCTTTAGGTCGGATCATTGAGACTCTACTGTATATATAAAACATTACTTCATGACTATTGATTGATAATTTTACAATTAAATTAGGGTGGGGGCAAAATTTTGAACAAGAAATTAAACGACCCCAATTAAATTGTAAGTATTTTTTTTTATAAGTTAAGCTCATTGCCGCATTTACAAAAATATGCCATCTATATCTTTGAGCTAGTTCTATCCAGTTCCCCTCACCAAACCCTATCCTTAGTTCTATCCAGTTCACCTCACCCTATCTCTACCTTGAACTAGTTATATCTAGTTCACCTCACTACACACTATCCCGAGCTCTATCCATTCCACCTCAAGACTTGGTCGCAGATGGTCTGCAAACTACCACAGTGGTTGTCTATGCTGTGACCTCTGCCAGTGAAGAGGGGTGTGAGGGGTGGGGGTTAGGGATTCCCCCTTCTCACAAAGCCTCTCACTGCCCTTTCGTAGGTCACACATTGTCGGAGCTGGTGGAGACGGGCCCGGAAGGCGTGTCGGAGAGCTACGGCGGCGCGGCGGGGACGAGTTCGACCTCTGCCGCTACCAGCAGTAACCTTCTGAGGAGGGCCTTGGACCATCGCACCAACAAGGCCAACGCCGCCAAGCACCACCGGAAGCTGGGGAGTCCCGAGTGCACCAAGGTGGCGCTGCTGTGCTCTCTCTACCAAACGGCGCTGGGGACGCTCACCCAGCTACGGCTCGACATCCTCACAGGTTCGGGAGCCCAACCCGAGGTGTTTTTTTTGGGGGTCGATCTTAAGTTTCAAGGGCAGCACGCGAAGTAGTGAACACCTTCTCTTTCAGTCCTTAATGCCGAGTGGGCTGAATCTAAAGTACGGGCTAGGATAGATCTCTAATGATATTTCTTGTATTTATATGTTATGGGTGTGCAGCTCTTCAAACAAATAATACCGTTAATGATGGATTCAACAGCTAAGCTAATATGATTATAGCCACATCCAAACATAACATTCTTTAAACTACCTTAAATTATAAGTAAAGATGGTGACCTGGCGGTCTAGGGGTAAGTTGTCAGACTTCTGTGCTGGCGGCCGGAGTTCAATCCTTGGTCCCGGCACAGATTTATCTGATTTCCAAATCCTTCCTTCACCTCTGACAAGAAATCTTGTGAATGTGGGGAAAGCCAGGCCTCCACCGTGGTTCGGATCCCACTTTAAACTGAAGGTCCTCCATTTCATCTCACAATCACCCTACCATTACACATTAGCAGTAAGTGCGTATAACCCGAACGGGTAGTAAGACGCGGTGCTAGTAATAATGATAATAAATCCATCGTAAACTCTGCCTTAAAATATGAGTGAAGCATGGCCATGGACATGAGGTGAGTTTTGAATGGCTCAGTGTTTGGAGCATTGGCGTACTAATCCGAAGGTCCCGGGTTTAATACCACACCTGTTCTTTACTTGTATATTTCACAGACTGGGCAAAAACTAGTCCAGTTTATGAATTATAATGTTCAAGCGCTGCAAGATTTATAAACTGGACTTTTTTTTTTGCCCAGTCCGTGAAGCGGTCAGATGGCAAGGGCCATTTCACGGAATGGGTAGGCAAAGATTTGTCTTTATTCGTGGACAATGCAAATTCACAAACGAGCTATAACGTAGCTATGATGATGTTGGTCGCAGGTCTGTGCTATCAAGATAACATCCTGTGTAACCTGTGGAGGTTCCTGTGCAGTCTAGGGCCTCACTGTGGCCTGAAGGCTTTCCTCGACCTGTTGGCTGTAAACACCAAGTGCTCCGCCCCCGAATTCCAGATGCTTATTCTCTTCTCAGACTGCATGACCCACTATGTCACGTTAGTAAAACACATTAGGAGTGCCTACGTTTTAAGTTTTAGGGGTGAAGTCGAATCGAATCAAATACTTGCAAAATTGCTGAAGCCAAATAAAAGTTTGAATATTTTGTGTTATTGCTCTATTTTTGAAAAAAATTATATATAAAATAGAGATGGGACACTAGGTTCCCCGAATTCTATGGTATTCGAGAGATTCGAGAATTATAATTATCACAAAAAAAAATTTTAATACTATTATTATGATGGCCTTGACTTCAAATAACAATTTTAAGCACTTGGTAAAAGGAATTATATAGATTTGAATCCGAAACCTTAGCTCATTCCGTTGCCTGTTTGTCTATCGATTTGAAGGTCCTTGGTTCGATTCTCGGTGTGGTCGAAAAATGTATTATTTATGAAATATGGATTTACTCTTTGACGTTGATGAATTAACTGGATGTTGTGCTTGTCCTAGATTTAAGTTAGATTATAAGGCACACGAAGCTACGACAGGCCTAGAAAACCGGTAATGGAAAATGATTGTTAATTCTTCACTTTGAAAGGGTAAAACCACATTTCACCAAAGATACATTTTCAGCTATTTCAGGAATCAAACCCGGGATCCTTAGCTCAGTAGACAGACACGCTACTGGCTGAGCTAAGAAGTCAGATTTTCAGAAATACTTAGTTATATTTTCTCAGCAGTTTTTATATTCTGTGGCTTATTATTCTTTTTTTTATTTTTTATTGCCATGTATTATTTATTACCTGTGTAGGCTACAGGCATAGGTTTACATAGTAATTACTCTAATGGGGTGGATCATGGTTTAAATTAGGAGGTAGCACACTTACCTTGGTGATACTGGAGTAGAGATTGTTTAGATAGAACACTAAACAACATACACATTTTTAAGGACAAGCTTTCACTGTCACAGACAACTTCCTCAGGTCAGGAGAGTAGACTGATGCTCTTGGTTGAACTGAAAGGTTGACTGTCCACAGCCCACTGTTTATACTGTGTAGATGGCAGCACTTTGTATAAATAGATAGATAGAAAAACTAAAAATGGTGTTATATACAGTATTATTATTGTAACATTGACTGTAATAATAAGTGTGTTGGTAGGAAGGAGAGGAATTACCTAAAATTGAGGTCAGGGGATTCCCTGGATTTGATGATATATTGATGGGCCAGTTCCCAAATCTATAGTTGTGAAGGGTTTTGACCAACTTGGTTGGGTAACAGTGATTAAATTCCAAATTATGGGTCTTGGCATGTGATGCTACAGACTTATCTTTATTTTTCATTTTTGTGTCTTGTTGTTGACCATTCATTCTTCTTCTCGACATTCATTCTTCTTCTCGGTGTTTCTTTTGTGAGACCAATTTATTGTGATTGGCACTGGTTGCGTTCCAGTTGATAGATGAGGTTTTCAGAATCACAAGTATGGTGGCCTTTTATAGGATAATTTATTTTAGTTAGGTTGCTGGAGAATGAATTTGTTGGTTTATGTATTGTGCAAGTTTTGCAGGGAAATGAACCTGATATTTGTTAGGGTTCCGGTTGAATAGTGGGGTTTAGGTTCTACAAGTAAGTTGCGTAGATCGACTGGTTGTTTATAGGTTACTTTTGGAGGCTCCTTGTAGATTGTGTAGGGGTGGAGAATTGCAGTATGGGGAAACCTGTTTTCCAGAGATTGTTGAGTTTGTGGAGTCCAGGGTGGTATGTAATGACCAGAGGGATGATGTTGTTTGTTCCTGTTGATGTTGTGGGCGCGCTATTTTGAGCTCTGTCTGTTTGACTACACACCAGTGCTTTGGGGTAGCCTCTGCTCATAAAAGCATGTTGCAGTCTTTTATTGTATTGTAAAAGGTCATTGTGGTCGGAGAAAATTATTTTAGCTCTAATGGGGCAGGTAGTAGGAATAAAGTAGTTTAGAGGTAATCTACCCGCATTTGCGTGTAAAGAGAATGGGAAACTATTCAAGAAGAAACCACTCTTCAGTAGAGCCAACCAGGATTTGAACCTCGATATACCCGTCAACAGCCGGGCAGTCTAACATTAGAGTTACACCTTAAAAAATTCAACCACTGATGGATGTGTGACTTAATCTCTTTATTTATTCTTGTCAGGGACTTACTAAAAATGCGTTTTTTTTTCTTTCTTTTTTTTCCAGGATCCTAGATGACTTGGAAATGTATGAGCAACAAAAACCCTTTCGATTGGTTGATTATGTTAAGATGTCTTACTTCCTAAACCATTTTCTTTACAAAGGAGTCCTTGGAAATTTGTTAGGTAAGTGATAAACTAAAGGGTCTGTGAAATTTCGATAATATCAATATCAGTTTAAACTTTATAGCTAACCGCTTCAGTGATCGCGTCGTTTAAGGCGCTACTTTCGCAGTAGACTAAACTGCCAATAACGGAGAGATCGAGGTTTGAATCTCAGTCGGGTGTCCTGAGGGTGGTTTTTCCAAAATGTTTTTTCCATTCTCCCACTACACAAATTTGGGAACACTTTCTTTGAATTCAACCTTCCTAATCCCTAACCCATTAATGTAATTAGTACATAGGGTAGTAAAGCTTGATTCACATGCTCGCCGAAAGATAGAAAGCAGAATCTGCACATTTTTTCACACACTTTAAGTTGACCCATGATGCATTGCAATTCTTTAAAACATCTGATTACCAACATAATTTATTTTCTAGTGGATAAACATATATTGTATATCATTCTCCCGATGTATGTTTTCAAATTATAACGCTGTGTCGGGGCTCAATCCAATACATCGATACACACACTTTACATTAACGAGTTATTTCAAATCTCCTCACAACGGACAACGAAACTGTCAACTCGCTTCTAGCTCTACAGCGCATGCGCACTGATTCGAGACGGTTGGTTTTGAGATTTGATTGGTTCCCCTCTCCCTCACACACTTTCTGTTATCCGCCATTCCCATATCTTCCTTTTATTCCTTTGCAGTTTTTCCCCCCCTCTCCCTTGCACACTTTCTCTTATCTGCCATTCCCATATCTTCCTTTTACTCCCTTGCAGTCTTGTCCCCCCTCTCCCTTACACACTTTCTCTTATCTGCCATTCCCATATCTTCCTTTTACTCCCTTGCAGTCTTTTTCCCCCTCTCCCTTGCACACTTTCTCTTATCTGCCATTCCCATATCTTCCTTTTACTCCCTTGCAGTCTTTTCCCCCCTCTCCCTTGCACACTTTCTCTTATCTGCCATTCCCATATCTTCCTTTTACTCCCTTGCAGTCTTTTCCCCCCTCTCCCTTACACACTTTCTGTTATCTGCCATTCCCATATCTTCCTTTTACTCCCTTGCAGTCTTTTCCCCCCTCTCCCTTACACACTTTCTGTTATCTGCCCCTCTCATTTGTACATTTAGTCTCTCTAATCTAAATGAATCGTATCGGATGTTCTCGCCAGATGTGAAGAGTCTGAACACTAACGCGCTCTTCCAATCCACGCACACGCTGTTGATGGTCCTGTATAGGAGAGACTGCCGACGCAGCTACACCCCGGACAATCACTGGCTCGTCAAGGATTTAAGGATGGCGGCCTTCTTTAACGATTTGGAGAAGGGCAAGAAAACTACTCAGGTGGGTAAATAAGTTCAGATGAAGTATTCGTGTGGATAGAGGGGGGGAAAAAACAACACCTGGACAGAGATTTGAACTCTGGCTTTCCAGCTTTAAGTGCTGACCCCTATACTGACCCAGCTATCTGGGATCTCCTCCATGTTATTGTCATTGTCTACTATATAAACCTGCAAGTGTACTGATGTAGTTAAGTACAAAGATTTGTGACAAGAGCTCATTGCACTATCATCAATGATTTTAAAACTACGTAGTGTTCTGTATTAGCCAACAGAATTTGAATTTTACATCAAATAAAACATGTCCGAGTGTAATTTTATATATATATATACACACACACACACAACTACTCCATTATAATGTAATCTTAAAAGACGTGTTTGCTTAGAACTGCTAGGACATTTGGGGGTGCGCGGAAATATTTGAATGATGGCGGAAAGAGTTACATATGCCAGCGGTGTAGGACAAAAGCTCATTGAAAAGTTATGAAATTAACTGAAGGAAATGGTGATGGGGGGGTTGGGGTTCCTACTATATTTTACCTTGAGAAACGATTTCAATTTTGAACATAAAATTGTTTTATAATTATTAATAGATCAATAAATTAAATGTGTTAGTTTTAATTGTAACATTTGCTTTTTGAATGTAAAAATATATGCCCTCTTTATTTAGCTTACAATCACATTGTTTTTTTAATCCTTTCAGTAGCCCATTTATTTTTATTTGCAACAAATAAATCTGAAATAACCTCTATTGTAGTAAATTAAACATTTTGCTAAAAATTAAGGTCAAAATTTATTGAAATGGGCTGTCAAGGGGTACACGAGCGAAAAAAAATAATGTTGGGACCGTTGATAAGAAGTGCAGATGAGTCTCGGGAGGGCTGTTTTGCTGTCAAACAATGATAGCTCATACTAGCCGATTATTTAGAAATGTCCATCACAGACTCTGCCATAAATAATTATGAGTAGAATGACCTTGAGCACAGGAAAAACCCTGGATATCTCAGGGGTAGAGCATTGGCGCGGTAAACCAAAGGTCCAGGGTTCAATTCTTGCATTCAGGTGTAATTTCTTAACTAATTTAAATTAATCGTGGTCACCTCTATAGAAACATTATTGTAATTATATCGATTTAGACCTTGTGTGTTGTTATTCAGTTATTCACTCTAATTTATCCATAAACGTGTGGCGCCAGGTGTTTCTACAGAAGATGCCTCACATCATACCCCACGAGGAGCGAGTGCAGCTGTTTAGGCGGAACGTTGGTAACGAGAAGATGGTCCTTGGACTGACAGAGTCGGCTTGTATTTCGTTGCAGTCCACTCTCATAACAGTGCACAGGTAATCGAGAAGAATATACACAAAACTTTATATAGCTTTTTTTCCCCCTTTTCTTAGGTACATTTTATCGTGAATGGAGGAAGGTACAGGAAAAAAGGAATAGAATGGAAAAAACTCATTATGATTAATTTAAATTAGTTAAAACCTGCTTCAAGTTACTCTCGTAATAGACCGGATTGCCGATGACGGGGAGGTCGGGACTCAAATTCTGGTCAGGTGTACTGAAGGTGGTTTTTTCCAAAATAATTTTACACTCCCTCTTTGACACAAACGCGGGTAGATTTCTTTTATATTAAATCCTCCTCATCTCTAACATATCTGCGTGGTAAGACGCTCATGATTGATACTTTTTTTTTTACCTGCTTCAGTGGCCACACGGTCAAAGATGTCATTCTCGCGATAGACTAGACTTCCGACGGCGGGGAAATTGTGGTTAAATCTCGGTTGGGTGTACCGAGTTTTTTTAAATATATATAATGGTTTCCCCACTCGCGCTCTTCACACAAATGTGGGTACACTTCCTATAAATTCAACCTTCCTCATCCCTAACTCAATAGTGCAATTAATAGATAAGCATGTAATCCAAACGGGTAGTCAGATGCGGTGCCAAAAGAAATACATATATTTTGTTTTTTTAAGGAATCGTATAGTTGAGGATGGTTACCGACAACTCGCTCTGCTTCCGCCGCAAGCTTTGAAAGGAGTCATCCGAGTCCACTTTATCAACGAGCAGGGTTTGGACGAAGCGGGCATTGACCAGGATGGTGTTTTCAAAGGTAATTCTTTTATTATACATTGTCTAATAACCCGCCTCGGTGGCCTAGTTCAAATTCATTTAAGATAATTACATTGACAATTAGATAAAATCATATTATCAGGGTGTAAAAATAAAATTTACTTATATAATGATTAAAAGATGTAATTTTATCACTATTTAAATTACTCTACAATTAATTTTCGTTTGCGGATTATTATCATAGCTTAGTAATGGTGTGCAAGGCTTTGAAAATTCGAAGTGGAGTCTCTGCATTACTTGGGGGGGAGGGGGGAGGGGGTTGGCACTCCCTCCCTTCCTTCCAACACTTTTCAAAAGTCTTAAAAGGTACTTCTGGTCGCAGTATTGTCAAAACGTTCCGAGACGACTATTAAGTATTTAGAGTCGTAACATTCAGGCCAGCACGCGGACAGTAGCTAGGACCTCTAAGCCTAAATAACTCAAAACTATAACTGGTTCAACCTACATTACACACTGTATATACTTATTATTACTATTATTATCATCGCCGCGTCTTACTACCCGTTTGGGCTATACGCACTTACGCTAATGTGTAATGGTAGGGTGATTGTGGGATGAAATGGAGGACCTACAGTTTAACGTGGAACCCGAACCACGGTGGAGGCCTGGCATTCCTTACATTCACAATATGTCTTGTCAGAGTTGAAGGAAGGGTTTGGTAATCAGATAAATCTGTGCCGGGACCGAGGATTGAACCCCGGCCGCTAGCACAGAAGTCTGACACCTTACCCCTAGACCCACAGGTCACCTATATACTAATTAACTTCTATCCAATTATCTAATGAATGACTAAAAAGGAGCCCACATAAATATTTGATATTACTTAACCCATCCCAATAAACAAATGGATTATAAGGTATATGAAGCTATGACATGTCTCGCAAGCCGGTAGCGTAAAATATATGGCTTGAATAAAAAACTGACCATAGGCTGGAAACAGTAATGGATGTAAAAAAAAACTATACACTTGTTAAAATAGCACATTAAAATTTCTATTGACAAGTGGCCTTAAAATTATGTCTGCCTTTTGTATTTGCAGAGTTTCTCGAGGAGACAATAAAGCGCGTGTTTGACCCGTCTTTGAACCTATTCCGAGTGACGAGTGAAGAAAGATTGTACCCTTCTCCCACCTCCTACATGCAGGACAATCATTTGCAACTCTTTGAGTTTGTCGGACGGATGCTCGGGAAGGCGGTTTATGAAGTAAGACAGTCGTTTAATTGATGCCTGGTCTTATTGTTATTACTGAGATTACTTAATGCTAAGAATGGGACCCTCAAGATCTCACATCCTTGAGGTGGGATGGAAGGGATCATAAGTTAAGGGCAGTATTTAATTAGTTTGTTTTATAATAAAACCTTTATTTCGGCAAAATAAATCAAATATTGCTCCATTAGAAACATAAGAAACATTTTATTCACACGGTGATATCAACAGTTAAATATCTGTCATGGGTGTCCTGGAATTAAATGAAAACTTTTTCTGTGTATATAAAAAGTTTCTCATCTAATGCAGCTATGCTCATAACAGATATTTAACAACTATTGATATCACCAGGTGAAGAAAATTAAACTCTATGTTTTGACTTGAGAAATATTTTATTTATTTTGCAGGAATAAAAATAATTGTTTGCTATGAAACTATAGAAACCCTTCCCTTTTCTATTCGGTAGATTCGAAGATTTAAAGATTCGAGTGGCCCATCTCTAATACTAATGATAGTAAAATTATACCAAATGTCTCTTCGACTGTCTATCTACTCAGGGTATTGTGGTGGATGTCCCGTTTGCATCGTTCTTCCTGAGTCAGGTGTTGGGCCAGCAGCACCAGGCCCTCTACAGCTCGATGGATGAGTTGCCTTCTCTGGACCCAGAGCTGTACCGCAGTCTCACCTTCATCAAGCACCACCAGGGGGACGTTCAGGACCTAGACCTCACCTTCTCGCTGGACGAGGACTGCATGGGGCGTATCGTCACCCACGAGCTCGTCCCGGGCGGAAGGGCGGTTCCGGTCAACAACGAGAATAAGTGAGACATTGTTCTATAGTGGTATATGTGAAGCCTTTGACTCGGCTTTGAAACAATATGTCAACTCTCATTTTGCTTTGAAAAAAATTCTTGCCTCGACAATTACACATTTTTTGCCAATAAAAATAATAAAAATATTTACGGTTAAAATACTCAATTTGTGGTAAATTATTATTATAGTATGGTATTATTATTTATGGTATATTATTATGGAAAAAGTATTAAGTCATTGTACTGTAAATTGTGACGAATGACTTGATTTATCAGATTAAAACAATATGTTACGAAACAATTGTGTAATAAAACATTTTTCAAGTGATTTTAGTGCATAAAAAACTATACCCCACACTATAATATTTTTTTCAAGCAGAAAACAACTAACAAAAAATATATTCGACTCGAATTCTCTTTGAATTGAAAAAGCGGACTACACATGACCCTAGCTCTAACTGGAATCCGAATCTTACTGTAGGCCTCTTTAAGTTCACAGATAAAACACATAATCGTGTAATTTTCAGGATGCATCAGTCCCCTTCTTCAGCAGAAGCTCTTTTCAATCCTAGTTTTGTTCTTAAGTGGTAAACTAAGGGGCAAGGAGATATTTGATCTGTTTCTTTAGTTGCCCTCGGGGGTCTTGAGCTAAAGTGCTCACCTAAGGACCTGATGTTGTGGGTTCAAACCCAGCCGGCATCACGCGACTGCAGGTTCACTTCCTCTAAATATAGACTTCCTAATCCCTAAAACCATTCAGATAATTGGTACATTTAAACGTATAAACCTATCCGATACCTTAGCTCAGTCGGTAGCATGTTTTTCTTATGAGCTAAGGTCCCGAGTTCGATTCCCAGCATGGTCAAAAAAAGTATCATAGTTGAAATGTGGCCGTACCCTTTAATAGCGATAAATTAACTGCCGGGGGACTGGATGTCGTGCCTGTCCTAGTCTTAAGTTAGATAATAAGGCATATGAAGCTAGGACAGGTCTAACCAGCAGGTAGTGGAAAATATATGGCTTGAATAAATCAACTGATCCAGGCCACAGGCTTGAAACAGTAATGGATGTAAATTTTTTTTTACCAAACTCTGATATAACTAGGAAGTTTTCTTTAAAACTCGATTCAAACCTGACTTAAAAGTTCCTGCTCGCAAATCCCTACATCTAACCACAACCAGCCTATTGGTCTAGTCTTGATATAAAAAAAAACCCATTAATTGTGACATCTCTAACTGATTTTTCTTAATTTCAGGATTAACTACATTCACCTTATGGCCCATTTCCGAATGCACACACAAATCAAGGACCAGACGGCCGCATTTATCAAAGGTTTCCGTGCCATCATCAACCCTGAGTGGCTTTCACTTTTCTCCACTCCCGAGGTATGTAGTGCTTCGTCATGAATGTCACCCATTTGTGTTAAGCTCGACTGCTGAGGACGTGGAGATCGAGGTTCGAATCTCGGTCGGGTGAACCGGGGTTGTTTTTTCCTAAATTTTTTTCACTCTCCCTCCACGCAAATGCGGGTTCACTTCCTTTAATTCAACCTTCCCAATTCCTAGTCCATTACCGTAATTAGTACTTAAAGCGTACTAGCGCGTTAGCCAATTACGCCATCGAGGCGGGTTGAAAATCTAGAAAAAAAAAAAGAAAAATCTTGACACATCTAGTTTTTATGTGTCGACAACGGCAATCTACGTTAAAAACAGTTGAGTCGTGACGAATGTGAATGTGTTTGCAGTTACAGCGCCTAGTGTCTGGCGACAACATCCCGCTAGACTTGCGGGACCTTCGTCGACATACTCAGTACTACGGGGGCTTCCATGACTCACACAGGGTGGTGTGCTGGCTCTGGGACATCCTCGACAAGGATTTCAACGACGAGGAGAAGAGGCTTTTTCTTAAGGTCGCTATTAAACGTTTGTTTTTCATGCATGACTCTGATGTATGGTAAATAAAATTATTGGATCTCACCTAATGAAATGTTTAACAATGAGGTGGCCCAAGGGCTAAATAATTTTATAATAATGTAAATTAATAAAAATGAAAAATAAACTAATAAGAGTAAACCACAAACACAATTCAATATTTCTCAAACTTGGCTTAAAATTCAATCTTTACACATAAACATGTTTCCAGATTAAATGATCCTTTTACACACCTTAGTAAAATTGTGTTGATTTACTGTGTTAATCTTAATATATAGTGTTGGCACTTGGCCTTAATACAGTATATTCACAACCTTAGTTTATTTGGATGACAGCTCAAAACGTTACTAGAAATAGTCCCTAATATATCACTACGCCAACAGCTGACATTGGTCACTTTGGATAACTCTAATGAAAACATATGATAATGTATGAATTTGATAGTTAATCAGAGTAATTTAGGCCAATATAATTTATATATTTATTTTATAACAGGCACAAAGCTTCTTTATCATTCCATCCCACTTTAAACAAAATATTATTCATATGACTTTCACAAAAGGTTATGTTTAAAATATGGTTTCGAATTGGGTAGAAATAATGAAATAGTGTGATAAAACTTAGGTTTACGTTATTTTAAATCTAAAATATAACATGTGATTAAAAAACTTATTATTCATAACAAAACAGTTATCTTATACGAGGGTTGGCAACCCAAAACCTAAACATATGATTTTTGAACTGTCATTCAGGTAAAAACCTATCATGAACAGACTCTACACAACCCTTAGTGTAACTCTTAGTGTAAAATCCAAGACTCAGCCAGCAAAGTACACTTATAACAGATTTGATTATGGCCGCATATATGATTAGCTAGGTCCAATTTCATTTAAATACTTTACTTTACTATATTGTCACTCATGTTCTATTTTATTCAATTCAGTTTGTAACGAGTTGTTCGAAGCCGCCTCTCCTGGGGTTTGCCCACCTGGAGCCACCGTTTTCTATTCGCTGCGTTGAGGTTGGTGATGACGAAGACACCGGGGACACTATCGGTAGGTTCTACTTTTTTTTTCTTTTTTACTATTCTTCCTTATGTCATGGGTGTTGTATTTTTATTATTTAAAGACCAATTTTTTATTATTTTTATTTATTAATAAATGCATCGAAAAAATGAGTTTTTCGGATAAAAAACATAACACTGTATACACAACAAATTTTTGTTTGGGTAGAGCACAATGAGTCACGCACCTCACAACGTGTATTTCTCTCCTCAAGTACTAAAATAACCCCTCGCCTCACCCCTTCTAAACTTGTTACAGAACAAAGAAGACGAGTGTCTACAAAAGAGATTGACAGTGATGAGTTGGCAGTAACTGCTAAAACACTAAGTGTGGTTTGTTACCCGACCTAAACTTTTCGGCCAAATAGCTATTTCCGCCAGACTTGTGGGAATGTATAAATTCCCTACCTTTTCCTGCAGCATTTGTTTGAAATCCTGTCCACACCCTACACTGTAAAACACTCAACTTAGATCATAATATTTTCTCTTAACTAACGCAGTATGTAGTGTCAGCTCTACCTTCACACGGGAGACCGGGATGAGAGAAAGAGGTCGGTAATCTGAGTTGCTTGATGCCGATCTTAACGCACATCCCCATTCAGGCAGCATAATACTTACCCAACCTTCCTTGGTATGGAAACTGCTAAATTTCTCGTGTACACTCCCTCTTGGAGGACTCGGCTACTCGCCGATTGATCATTAGGGCAAAGCGATTGAAAGGAAAAGATAACCCCTTCAAGATGGCAGTTGTTAAATACACCCTCTCATTTCCCTCGGATGAGGAATAACATCTCCGATGTGTGTACTCACTTAACAAGGATACGAACAGTGTTCTCTCAGGCCCAGTTAGTCCCTTTCCTAGCCACATGGGCTATGGTATTATGTTCCATAGTTGTAAATTCGAAAGACGATACCTTGACGTGGGAATCGAACTAGAGATCCTAGGCTGAGATCACTAATGCTCTACCCCTTAGTTACTCGTGTTTCTTCCCGAACACAAGGAGACTCGTAGATATCTCGGTGGCGGAGCAATGGCACTATAAGCTAAGGGTTCCAGTATCGACTCCCGTGTTCAGATGTAATTTTTAAATATAAAGATATGATATTAAATGCAGCTACAGTAGCTCCATGACTTCTTTGGTGCTGACTGACAGCTCACAGCTGACGGCTTTGAAAAGTTACCAGACTAAATTATGTATACCTACGCCCAACCATATGTACTGAAAAAACATGTGTTTAGCAGCTGTCACTTCTGACAGCTGTGAGCTGTCAGTCAGCACCAAATAAGCCATGGAGCTACTGTATATACATAACCTTGAGATTATTTCGAACTCTCAAGCTTTGTGTTATTCTCGTACAGTTAATTGTAGAATTGTTTGCTTTCTTTGTATCATAGGTTCCATCATGACTTATGTGTGGACTTGTGCTGATGTAATACCTTGGTTTAGAAAAAGGCATGTTAAATACCTAAAATAAATGAAATTAAAGTAAACGATTAGCATAATAAATATAATACATGTATATTTATAATTAAATAAATTTATAAAATGCATTCATTAGCTTTTAGAATACCCCATCCAGGGTTTTCCTTGAATTTTCTTCCAGGAGGGTTACTTTTAAGTGAACGCAGACATGTACACTTTCATTAAAATGGACCATCCTAATCTTTAAAACATTAACTTAGTTGGTACAAATGGCTGTAACCCAAACTGAAAAAAACCTTATTTATATTTCTAATTTAAATTCATCTTTTCAGGAAGTGTCATTCGTGGATTTTTCACGATCCGGAAGAAAGATCCGCAAAACCGTCTGCCCACATCTTCGACCTGTTTTAACTTGTTGAAACTTCCAAACTACCAGAAGAAGAGCACATTACGAGATAAGTTACGTTACGCTGTGTCGAGCAACACCGGCTTTGAGCTGTCATAACATTGGCTTAAGACTAGCTCTGTATGTATCCATTGACTAGATGGGGAGATATACGTGTGTTGATAGCAAGTATCTCATTTTTAGATGTGTATTTGGGAGAGTTAAAAAAAAACCAACTACTAGTCACTTTTTATTAGTATCTAGGGATGGGCTATTTAAGTGTTTTTTAAATACTTGAAACTCATGTACATGAAATCTATGTATAAAGACAAAATAATCAATAGGTAAATACAAATATTTTGGCTTATAACATTTTATAGACTGGTCTATTTATTGGAAGTAAAAATTTGAGTACAGCACGGTCTTGCTAATTCGAACGTGGAATTGTTGTGGACGTTCTAACAAATTTTTTTTAAATCAGGGGGCGACACCCGTTTTGGCAACCCTATGGTCTAAGACAGCATATCCCAAATTGTGTTAAGTACAATTATTATTCCCGGTGACACGCCACGCCATTCGAAGCCAATCAAAACAAGCAAATTAAAGAGTAAAAAAAAAAGTATAAGGCTTCGTCATATCTTATAAATGTATTACGATTTATGACCATCAAATGGAAAACAGATTTAAACAGTAGTTAGAGGGATGGCACCACTGATTAAAGCTCATACAGCTGGTACAGTCGCGTTTTCTTGTACTGAACACACAAACGGAACCACGCTGGCTGGTGCTAGTGTAACAGTCCATGTGTCGGTTTATATCTCGGCGCTAGATCTAAATATTTGAGTATATTTTGTTAGGGTGCCAGGTAGTTTCACGTTGCCTACCAACAATTGGACTGGGTTTAATTTAAGTGGAAGATAACATGAATTAAAGATAACATATTAAATACTAGAATTATTGTATTCCATTTTTCGGTTCTAGTTACTAAAGAATGAGTATAAGTTATGGAAGTTGAGTCGGAGTGACTGCGCGTGTGTGTGTGTGTGTGTGTGTGTAAGACACATTTTTTCTATTTGATGGTTTGATCGTGAGTGTTGAAGACACATCTGATCTAGTTGATGGTGTAATCGCGAGTGTTGAAGACACGTCTGATCTATTTGATGGTGTAATTGCGAGCATCCTTCCATTGGTTGCAGCGAGTGATTCTTGCAACCCTCATAGCGTCCCTTTGGACGATTTCCCTTTGTTGAAGGAAATTAGTCAAGATTGCTTTCACTGTCACTTAAAAAACTGTAACCTTGTTTGAGAAGATCTTTAATAATTGGTTCTTTGCTTTACTGTTAGTTTTTAAGAATCGTAAGTAATATGTAATGTGCCGTTATTTAAGAAAGTGAGATTAAAGGGCACTTCAGTACATCCTTCACTAAAACTCTTAAATCCTGCTAAAGTTAGCATGAAATTTATGTTATGCTTCAATAGTCTAGTCCTGGGGTTGGTCCGCGGGACGACTTTCAATAACATGCTGAGCGATTTGAATAAAAATAAGAGAAAACCTTTCTTTTTTTTATTAAAACCATTGATATGAGTAATGATTTTAATAACATGTCTTATGTTTAAACAATTCAATTGTTTTGTACCAAAATTTCAAAATAAGGTTTTCAGATCTTAAATTTTACAAAACACAACTTTGTTATTTATTTTGATTTCTATTAAAATGCCAAATATTCGAGAAACAATATTTATATAACTTATGCGATTTATAAACATGTTGTCAAATTTAAATTTTACAATATCAACTTAAATTTGTTTTAAGAGTTGTACTAATGAACTAGTATAAAATTGTAAACAATTTGGGTGAGCTTAGGTTGGTTGGTACGCTAAGCGACTTTGCAATGTTATATCGGCACAACACAATTAAAGGGTTGCCAACCGTAGTTTAGTCAATATGCCATTAGTCACTTGTCAGTTGATTACCTTTGTTGTTATTTGCGAAACTATTATCTTGGTGGTATGACAAAGAAAAAGAAGTTGTAGATAACGAATCAAATGGACATTTGAATTACCCCGCCATCCCGACTAGTGCAGGCTCGGACTAGCAAGACAATGCTGTATATAAAATTGACATGTGATATCTTATCAAAAATACTCATTTATCATATATATATATATATATTCATTTTAAATTCAATTTTGTCCATTCAGTTAAATTTATCAGGAGTGTGCGAAGACCACTCTTTAAATTCGAAGTGAAGTCAAATCAAATAATATAAGATATTCCCAAAGCCAAATTGAAGTTTTAATATTTAAAAATATGCTTAGTATTGAATAAAAATATTATACTTTGCATAACCATGTAAATTTAAGTATTAAATATAACTTACAAAATGCTATATTCCAAACATGATTAATATATTTTGTCTTAAAATTATAATTCAAGTTATTATCACAAAATTTAATATAATTATTTCAGATTTTTTTTTTACACAGACTAATTTGGGATGGAAATAGCAACAGAAAATTTTTAAAAAATAAACGTAACCTCTATCTTTTAACTTTAAATTTATTTATTGAAGGGGAGCGGGGAGGGTCTTTCGTAATTGTCAAATCAGGAATTTTACCCTCGAATCAGAGTCAAAGCGATCAAATATTCAAAGGGAAGTTGAAGTTTTTGATGCTTCGCACACCCCTAAAAATTTAGCGAATAAGTCATATATGTGATAATTAATTGCAAAGCGAGTTTACATAAGTGTTGTAAACAATTGCACGTACATACCCATCCCTAATCATAAATGTTGGCGGAAATGTTGTGAATCCTACTGTGTTAGTTCATAGTTTACCTGTACGTAATGTTGGAAATTAATTTGTTTTGCTGAATTCAACGAGCTTACAATTTCTTGTAAGCTTTGTACCTTTTAGATACTTTTATAAGCATCCACTATCGGGGGGATAAAAGTGTTTACTATTGATCTTACTATGTGAAGCTAACATATAAACAAAAACTTGTCTGAATTCTGAATACAGGCTAGTTTTCGCGGTTGACCTGGTGATTGGTATCGATGTTAACAAAATGTTTATGACCGAGACGATCTCAGAGCTCAGTTTGGTATCGCTTTATTCGACCAGACTAATAAGTATGGCTACGACCAATGAACCGAGAATTTGTGCGCCCGTTTCAAAACAACATTGCTTCTAATGTTAGATCCAAACGAGTATAAATTCGGAGTCACTAGATCTTAAGTTTTCTTATATTAAAATGGACAGCAATTACTAATGAGAAATACATGACCTTAAGTAGGTACTGAAAAACCATTTAGTTATGGATAAAAGAAAGAGATTACTATATGAGCTAGACCTATTTAATATTACATACATATTTCATTTTCTTAAAATTATTTCTGGGAAGACATGTTTATCTTGATATCTTATGTAAATAATAGGACTAGTCAAAATAAGCACAAATCTAATTAAGAATAAAATTAAAAAACTCATTTTCCGTTGTGCAGTACATGTAATAGGGTTACATAAATTCACCTATCAGCTGTTAAATATACTCTACCCCAACTGCCATTTTTGTTTAATAAAAACATCTCCAAATCGTTTTCGCACTCCACCTTGGTCAGAACCACTTGGTCGAAAAACACTCGATACCAAGACATAACCAAGTCAATTGTGAAAACTCGGCTTATTTTTAAAAATGAAAAGGGTATAAATGATCACTTGTCACCAAATATGGATGCAGATTTGAGTGTGAAAAATTGCTCTGCATATTCAACGGTAAAATAATATCCTGGCTATTGCCAAAAAAAAAAAAGTTTTGAATTCTGAACGTTTTTAGAGCTAAAATGCTGTTTATTGGTCACTCAGCACAACATTATTATAGGACAAGCTTAACAACCAAACCCCACACCATTAATTTACCACTTTTTATTGTGGGATCACATTTTAATACTAGTACACTGCATTTACCCTGTAAGGTAGCAAACTTACCTTGCATTATTCCACTATGGTATGGCTTATAAGATAAGGCCACAGTGTAATTTGATAAGCTGAAACTGCTATCTTTCAAAGTAATCAAAATTTGAATCTGAATGTTAATAATTATAATAATTAAGTAGGGATCAGGAAGGTAGAATTTAGGAGAAAGTATACCCGCATTTGTGTGGAGTAAGATTGTAAAAACCGCCATCAAAGGCACAAGTTTAATTTCTCCTAAGAACGTTTATCGCCTGAAACCTTATCAAATGAGTAACACTAAAGCAATTACATTGTTTTAAATTATCTTCTCACACCTGCATACTGACTTCAGTGCTTGGTGGTTGAATGTGTCACTCACCTCAAGTCTGATGTTTAGAAATATGTGATAATAATTTAATATTATAATTCCAGGACTCTACAAATATATCTCCCTTCCCCTGGGTAATGTGATATCATCATCATCATCATCTGTTTCTGACTGTAGCCGAGTCACTTTAGTTAAAATGCCTCCTTCTTCTTTTTTTTTCCTTTTTGTCTCTCTTGCAGTCTTTTTACTATTTTCCTACATTCGTCCCCAGCATTCTCTTTGGTATTTTCTCCTTTTCCATCCTCATTACATGACCATACCATCTCAGTCTTGCTTCCTCCACTATCTCATGTACTCCAACATCCTCATTACATGTCCATACTATCTCAGTCTTGCTTCCTCTACTATCTCATGTACTCCAACATCCTCATTACATGTCCATACCATCTCAGTCTTGCTTCCTCTACTATCTCATGTACTCCAACATCCTCATTACATGTCCATACCATCTCAGTCTTGCTTCCTCTACTATCTCATGTACTCCAACATCCTCATTACATGTCCATACCATCTCAGTCTTGCTTCCTCTACTATCTCATGTACTCCAACATCCTCATTACATGTCCATACCATCTCAGTCTTGCTTCCTCTACTATCTCATGTACTCCAACATCCTCATTACATGTCCATACCATCTCAGTCTTGCTTCCTCTACTATCTCATGTACTCCAACATCCTCATTACATGTCCATACCATCTCAGTCTTGCTTCCTCTACTATCTCATGTACTCCAACATCCTCATTACATGTCCATACCATCTCAGTCTTGCTTCCTCTACTATCTCATGTACTCCAACATCCTCATTACATGTCCATACCATCTCAGTCTTGCTTCCTCTACTATCTCATGTACTCCAACATCCTCATTACATGTCCATACCATCTCAGTCTTGCTTCCTCTACTATCTCATGTACTCCAACATCCTCATTACATGTCCATACCATCTCAGTCTTGCTTCCTCTACTATCTCATGTACTCCAACATCCTCATTACATGTCCATACCATCTCAGTCTTGCTTCCTCTACTATCTCATGTACTCCAACATCCTCATTACATGTCCATACCATCTCAGTCTTGCTTCCTCTACTATCTCATGTACTCCAACATCCTCATTACATGTCCATACCATCTCAGTCTTGCTTCCTCTACTATCTCATGTACTCCAACATCCTCATTACATGTCCATACCATCTCAGTCTTGCTTCCTCTACTATCTCATGTACTCCAACATCCTCATTACATGTCCATACCATCTCAGTCTTGCTTCCTCTACTATCTCATGTACTCCAACATCCTCATTACATGTCCATACCATCTCAGTCTTGCTTCCTCTACTATCTCATGTACTCCAACATCCTCATTACATGTCCATACCATCTCATTATGTCTTCCTCTACAATCTCATGTACTCCCTGTACCCCTAATCTTTCCTGGTTAACTTAATTCCTAATCCTGTTTCTCCTCGTGACATTTAACATGCTCCTTACAGACTTCATTCCCGTGGCCTCCACTTTCCTTGTCTCTCTTTCACATTCACTGTCTATATTTCTGCTGCACGTGGGACAATAGGTACAAAGTACATCCTTTACAACACTTCCTACACTTCAAGGACACTTCTCTTCTCTGTAGTAGTATATCAACCTAAACTTGACAGGATTTGTGTAAAAAAAAAATCGCCAGAAGTGGTTTTGTAACGTATTAAAGAATAGTACGTTAATTCTCGCCTACATTTCTTCTTCACATACGTTAAAACGCGACGCTATCACATCGCCACAAGTGGGAAAAAAACCCTGAGGAGTTCCACTTTCAAATCACATGCATACTTTATTCAATTTTGTGTGTGTGCATGCGTGTGTGTATGTTTGTGTATGTGTGTGCGTGTCATTTTCTTTCTACTTATCTGAGCTCTCCAAATTATTTACTTAACCGCTTTGGTAGTCAAATGGTCTGAGACATAACTTTCGCACTAGACTGGACTATTGATAACGGGTAGATCGCAGTTCGAATCCCAATTGGGTGTAATGAGAAGAGTGTTTTCCCCTCCCCCTCTCCTAAATGGCTCACCATTCTTACCCATGCAAATGCAGGTATGTTTCCTCTAATTCCAACCTTCCTTATCCCTAACACATTAGTGTAATTAGTACATATGCATATTACATACAGTACATTTGTACATTACTTTAACATCATGTGAAAATTAGTTTTTTAATTGTACGGCCCTTTCTTATAAACTTCACCGTAGGGTAAGCGTGCTACCTATAAGTGTACATAACAGTAAACATAAATGTGTATTTTGTCCATCAATATTTATATCGACGAAGCTTTGTAACTGTCAAACAACTTTAAGCCGAATTTTTTTAAACACCATCAAAGTTGACAAATTCTCTGAGTAAAGTGAAGTTTTAAAAAACTCTGTACATCCCTAATATCCAGCATTCAAACACCCATGAGATTCAGAATTCTGTCTTTCCGAGTAAAATATAAAAACGTGTATTTAAGCCCTACTGAACAGACTAGTGTAATTGTGCCTTTGTGTCGCATTTCCTATTATTAGCCGGTAACTTAAAGACGGTTGATTCAAAACACCCATCTTTTCTCCTAAATCATCCGTATTTACACAATAGATATTTATCTGAAACGAGCTTGGCTGCAATTAAAATCACATTGTTACCCTCTTTCCATCTGTCCTATTAGATTATTTTCTACCATCTGTGTTCTTTCCCCATTTAGGGCCTTATTTAAAGTCTAGTCTTAAGAGTCTACCAATATCTCGGTAAACGAATAACAAGCAGCGCAGGTCGAATGGGGGATTGGCTGACTTATGAATCTAGATTAACAACACGGCTCTTAGAGATGTATTTATAGTCTAGTATCGGGAGTCAACGAATCTCCTGGTATACGAATAACAAGCAGCGCAGGTCAAACAAGGAATTTGGCTGACCCCGAATTTTGACTAATTATAAACCCCCAGTAACATTATATTTATGATACAGAAACGAGTGTAATATGATGGTAGTTATTTTGTAATTTAATACATGGCACGAAGATAACTGATCAGTGACTCGTTAAATTTTAACTTTGTTAAACTAAACTTCATTGTCAAATCGACTACCGGTCTCTCGGTAATAATATTTTATTGTGAATAGTTTCTTGTGAAGTGATATTAGATTGAACTATAACTTTAAAAAACAAACTAGCTGTGATAAAATGTTTTTATGTAGATTCTAAATAATAGCTAGACATGGGTTTTATTACTATATAGTGAAATTGAGTAATAAAATCAGATTTAATAACTTGATTGTTTTTTATTTTATTTAGAAGCTTTTGTTATTGATGTAATAACTTCTATGGTAATAGTAATTGTTTATTTGATATGTAAACTGTGTTAAACTGCAAATTAGCGCATTGAAGATGGTATAAAGTTGTACCTTATTTTGCATAGACTGCATCAAATATAAGCTACATGTAAAACTGTACAGGTTGGCACAGTAAAGGGATTATAAACATAACATAAATAGCATCATCTCGACCACGAAGGAAAAAAAAACGGGCTTTAGTTAAGCTAATCGTGACAACCCTGTTTTCGATAGTATTAAGTCCTATAAATAAATCACCATAGATTTTGATGTTATTATAATGGTATTTTATCATAGTTTCTTTCCCTCTCGCATGTTATCTTTAGCGTATTTGTGGATTTTAAAAATGGCACCTGGACACAGGAACAACGGTAATTAATATGGCTACATCTCTAACTATAATTTCCGTCTTTTAAGTTTCGCTAATCATGTGAAGGCATTTGTTTACTGCTATTTTTTATGATCCACCATTATATGTGCATTCGTAATTTGTACTATTGGTAGCATATAGCCCTCCCGAGTTGATGATGGCTGTTTTGTCGGATAGTTCATGAACTTAATTGTTTGCTCATATACAGCTTGACAACTTTCACACATCCATCACAGACTCTGCCTTAAAATATGAGTGATGAATGACTGGACAAGGGACGACTCTTGGATAGCTCAGTGGTAAGAACACTGGTATACTAAGTCAAAGGTCTTGGTTTCGACTCCCGTGTCCAGGTGTTATTTTTCAACTTAAAGAATAAGCCATTTATTTAAAATACCACGATGGGTTTGTTAAAATTTGGAGCGACCATTTAATTTTTACAATATTATCGGCTTTTGGTTTCCTTTGTCTTTTTCTTTATGAAGACCTAGAAATGAGATGTTGCTTAGGTCATGGTTCCGAAAGGGTTACACGCCTGTCAGAAGTTTGGGTAACAGTGACATAGGTTGTTTAAAGACATATGAAAAATACTATTAGAGTCTGTTCTATTTTTGGAAACTACTATCTAGAGTCTGTTCTATTTTATTAGACCCGCCTCGATGGCGTAGTTGGCTAACGCGCTAGTCATGTTGAGCTCGACTGCTGAAGACAGGGAGATTTAGGTTTGAATCTTGGTCGAGTGAACTGGGGTTGGTTTATCCTAAATGGCTTTCCACTTTCCCTCCACGCAAATGGGGGTTTGCTTCCTCTAATTCAAACTTCCCAATTCCTAATCCATTAGCGTAATTAGTACTTAAAGCGTATAACCCGAACGGGTAGTAATAATAATAATAATAATATTTTATTAGATTTTACACCACCCGAATTAGGCATAGTTTCGGAAAAGTGTGTATTGGTATTTATAAATATTATTTGATGAATTTTTTTTTTTAAATCTATTAAAATATTAATTACTTGCCTTTTGGCTTTTGAATTTATTTTCTGCACTGAAATTATATAGTTTTTTATTTTTTATTTGTTTGATTAGAAACAACTTGTAGGTATAAAAATAACTTCAATTAGTTAAAATAAACTACAGTACCCTCATGACTTCTTTGGTGCTGACTGACAGCTCACAGCTGACTTCTGACAGTCAACATTTAGGTATATAACTAAGTTTTGACTGTCAGAAGTGACAGCTGCTAAACATATGTCTTTGCAGATCATATGGTTCGCCGTAGGGATACATGATTTGGTCTGGTAACTTTTTAAAGCTGTCAGTCAGCACCAAAGAAGCCATGAGGCTACTGTACACCTGATTTCAGTAGTATGCTAAAGACATCTAATGAGTAAAAGAGAACTTCTACGAGGATAAATTTAGAAAAATACAGCCAAATAGAGACTGAAGCGTCTAAGATTACGTTGCACAAGTTAGACTCGGGCAAGTCAATAATGGCAAGAATAGGCTGCCCGCGTCTTTAGTGGTTAAATATATATATATATATATATATCTCGTATAGTGAAAATTGAAAAATTACACCTGGGTCAATACTCTAACCACTGAGCTATCCAGGAATCGTTCTGTGCCCAGAGTCATTCTTCGCTCATATTTTTAAGGCAGAGTAAAAGGCAGTTTAGAGCATCGGCGTACTAAGCCAAAGGTCCCGGGCTCAATTCCTGTGTCCAGGTGACATTTTTCAATTTTCAGAATATGATATCTAGATGCGAGTAAATCCTCACTAAAACAAATATAATAACTTTGGCTATTTGATTCTTACATTTATATCATCTGAAATAAATGTGGTAGGCCTGTGCAAATTCAAGATTTTCAACTTGGAATAAAATCGGTTATTTCTCGTTACTAAATTGAATCGAATCTGAATTGAAAACTTTTTCTTCAATTTGTAATGAAACTGGTAATCTTTAATTAATAAATTGAATAAAATATGAATTGAAAACCATATAATTAAAACTTGTTACAGATGAAATTGAATCCAATCAAAACGATTTTATTAAAACTGTATTTAGACATTAAATATATTATTAACATTATAAAATTCGTAAGTTCCATTAAGATGATACTGATTTTTAAATCATTTTAAAGTTTGGTTTTTGGATTAAAATCATGCATTATAAAACATTGTATCCGAATTTGGGATATATTTGAATTGGAACATTCGAAACCATTATGAATTTTTCAATAACTAAGATACGGAATTTTGAATACTATTTGGATTCAGATTGTTAATAGGTTGTGGAATGTTTTTTTCTGGCCTCTAAGCCTAGTTTATTTAATTTACCAATGTTATGACTAGGATTTTATACGCTACTTATGAAAGAGATGTGAAATTGATGTTATGTTTATATGTGTATGTCTCAACTTGTACTGTTAGAAAAGGTTTTTACCCCATGTTGTAAAGACTAGCATAAAATGTCCGCAAATAATAACTATGTGCTTTTATATATTATGCCTTAGAATTCTCCCATATTGAAGACTTTTTATTATTAAATTTATAAAAGAGTCTGATATTTCCTGTAGTTATGTTTTTCTTGTGCAACTTCATTACAATTATTTAATTATATCTTGACTGTGGATGTTTAGGTACTGGTATTTATTAACAGGAATTCAAATTTTCAGTTTACTTTAAAAAAAAATATTTATGAGCGTGAGAAGTCCACTTTTTTCAATTCGAAGCAAAGTCGAATCAAATTACTTGAAATATTCCCAAAGCAGAATAAAAGCACGTTATTTTTAAAAATTTACTATATATATTTGGAAGAAGGTACAGGAAAGGTGGATAAAACACATAAAGGGAATGAACAAGATATGGCTTTTACAATGGAAAGGAGAACACAGTTCACACTTTACACTGCTGTCACTGGACAAAGAGGTAATGGCTGCCTATTTAAGAAAATCGATCATTACCGCTCAATCCCTTTACCTAGGTTTCATTCTATTGGGACTCATAAGAGGGGGGGAGGGGGGGGGGCGAAAAGTGCAACGCAACTTCCTAAAAAAAGGAAACTGTTAAACACAAATGGGAGAGAAAAAGAAAATTGGTAAAGGACACTTAGATAAGAACAGGTAATATTATGTAAACAAATTTAATTTGGGTGGGTGGGGACAGGGGGGAAGACGGTTATTAAAATGAGGTGTTCACTGTGTGGCCCACCAGTCAAACATGTTGGCAACACTGGCTTACAGTACGGGATTATTAAATTTAATTTTAGACATCACGGAGAGACACGGCCACTGTGCTGAACAAAGAAGCTTGTCACAATATGAGAAAATTAATATTGAATTTCTAGGTATTGCGCCAAAATTTGTATTGTTATTAGTTTGGTCGAATCCGAGTCTTCACTTTACCTTCGAATCTAAAATTCTAATCCGAATGTTGGAGAAAAATTGGAACATAATAGGAACTATAAGTATAATAAAAAATACAAATAGTAACTAAATGTTGACATTCTTCCTTAGAATCCATTCATTATAACAGTTATACATTCAGTTAAGTGTTAAATTACTGGTCTGGGGCCTGGTTGTTAAGTTTGTCCTATCATTATGATTCATTCTGAAACACTAATAAGTAGTATTAGAGCTTTAAAACAAATTTAATTAAAAAAATACTCAATTTTTTTAAGAATTTGAGTCTCAAATCTGAAATTTCCTCAAATTTCTAATATCTGTAAGGATTCAAGGGATTCGTGGATTTGAAGGCCAAGCCTTGATTCATTATTATTATTATTATTATTATTATTATCTAGCACCGCGTCTTACTACCCGTTCGGGTTATACGCTTTAAGTACTAATTACGGTAATGGATTAGGAATTGGGAAGGTTGAATTAAAGGAAGTAGACCCGCATTTGCGTGGAGGGAGAGTGGAAAAACCACCCCCCATTTCACCCGACCGAGATTCGAACCTCGATCTCCCCGTCCTCGGCAGTCGAGCTCAACACGACAAGCGCGTTAGCCAACTTTGATTCGTTATCATTGATATTGATGTTAATCAAAGGATATTAATTTTTATTTTAAGCGTGGGCTTTCTTGAGGGTTTTATTAACTCATAATAGCTGGACATAGGTATGTTTTATACTAAAAGGTGCCATCTTAGTAAAAAAAGGTCAAGAATTACTTTTCTGGGCCTGCAGCAACAACTGATTGGTCGCAATCGAGACCCGTGAGTTTGTAGAAACTTTTAGTCGGTCTTGTGGTAAAGCTAACTACATCATGAAATAAAAGTCAATATTTGAGTATTAAAAGGCGAGATGGAAGGGAACGAGAGAAAAGGCCTGTGTTTCTTCAGTTTTTATAGCAACACTTCCCCCCCCTGAAATAAATAAAATATTGCTCCAGTACAAACACAGAGTTTAATTGTCTTCACATGGTGATATCAACATTTGTCACGAGATAAAAAAAACTTTTTAAATCAAGAGAAAAAGTTGTAATTAAATTCCAGAACAGCCTCGACAGATATTTAAGAAATTATGAGGTTATCATGTGAAGAAAATTAAATTCTATGTTTGAACTGGAGCGGTATTTTATTTATTTTGACCAAAAAAAAAATGTTTCGCCGTAAAAACCGCAAAAAAGACTGGCCTTTTCTCGGGTCCCAGTCCATCCCCCCTTAAACTCACAAATGTATCATTTACTTTAAGTAAGGATTGATAGGAAGTGTATAAAGCAAAGGTTTTTACTTTTACATCCATTACTGTTTCCCGCCTGTGGCCCAGGTCAGTTTTTTTAATTCAAGTCATATATTTTCCGCTACCGGCTTGCTAGGCCTGTCGTAGCTTCATATGTCCTATATTCTATCTTAAGACTAGTACAGGCACAACATACAGTCCCCGGCTGTTAATTTATCAATGTGAGCGGATAACCTACATTTCACCAATGATAAATTGTTTCGGCCATGCCGGGAATCGAAGCGCGGGACCCTTGGTTCATTAGTCAGACACGCTACCGACTGAATTAAGGTGTCAGATCAAAAGTAGAGTAGAGAAATGATGGGTCATTGGAGGACTTTTGATTTTAAGTCATTCAGGACCTCAGACTATAAGATCAATCTATAAACAAATAATATATTATTTTAGACAGAGCATACAAAGTAAATAAGGTCTTGTAGACGTAAAGTTGGTCTACCTAGCCACGTTGTCACAGTGTTGAGATTTTTTTTATAAAGGAACTGTCATTAAATACAAAAATATTTATTCGCGGCAAACATTGATAATCTAATTTGTTACAAATATTATTTAATAGTTGTTTATATTAACTATTTAAAGTGACAGTAGCAGATTAAATTACTTTACATATAAAAAAAACTCTTAAGTTATCGGCCTTTGACTGAGTCATACTGACTGAGCGGTTGCTGTCTGTTAGCGAAGATAGTGCCAATATCTGTGGATATAAGGTGTCACGTGGTCACCACAACGAACCCTCCAGCCATTAACCTCAGTTTTCTAGTCCGGAGTCGCTAATTTTTCATTCAATTAGCTCTTCGTTTGTCTTCACAAGGCAGAGTTAACCCCGTTTCAGACTCACGGCTTCACAGAAAATGTGCAAGCACCGAGGATCGAACCTGAGACTTTTTTTTATATGTATCTAGGAACTCGGACCATAATATCACAAAAGTGGTCTGACTTTATATATAATTATATGTTGTTTTTTTTTAAATTTTGTTAACTGTCATAAGCATTCCTTTATATCTAAATCGGACAGTATTTTCTCTGACAAGTTCTTAAATACCCACAGTCTTCCACAGCACTGCAATATGTTTACGTGCAACTTGTATTTATGTAAAATTGTAATAATCCTAAAGATCCATATGTTTAATGTTTTTAACTTGCGAGTGTAAATATTTAAATGTGAGTGTGTGTGTATATTAACATGTTTTTAACAATTGTGTAGCTAAAAGATCTGAAAGATCAAATATCTTCCTCCCTTTTGGGGACAAACGTGACTTTCATTTTCAAATTTGTGTTTCTTGATAAGGTATTTACTTAAAAAAAATTTCTTTCTCAAAATTTTTATTTGTTATATTTTTTTTTTGATGAAAAATTTTTTTAGTTGTAATAAAATATACACCCAAAATTAGTCTGTAAATAACTTTATTTTATTTTTTGTATTGCATCTTTCTACCTGTTTAGGTTATACACATGTAGACCTACTTATTACACTAATGAGCTATGGATAGTAATGGTTAAATTTAGAGGAAGTGTACCTGTGTTTGCATGGAGAGAGAGAAAAAAACTATTTAGGGAAAACCACCCTCAGTACACTCGACCGGGATTCGAACCTCAATATCTCTCTCATTAGTAGTCTAGGCTATTGGGAGACTGACTACTTAAACTGTGTGGCCACCGAAGCAGATAATCTTATTTGAATAATCTTTCTGCCCACTTCGGTGACTGACCTAACTCAATACTCTCGCAGTAGAGTAGACTGCCGTTGATAGGGAGATTGGGGTGGTTTTCCCCAGATGGTTTTCAACTCTCCTTACATGTAAATGGGGTTACAATTAGTCTAAAATCAACCTTTCTCATCCCTAACTCGTTAGTGTAATTAGTAAATATTCATATAACCTTTAGTAAAATGAGGAAAAAATTGATTTTCATTTGTTTTGTGTAACAAAAATAACCTATTGATTCACAAAGATTGGAAAATACAAAATATATGTAATGATTTTTTTTTTTTTTTAATTTAGTTTTTAATTCTTTATCCTTGATCAAGAAATACAAATGAAAATTCTTCAAGACTGCTTTATTGCACTTTATAAATTTATTAGGTTTATTGTACAGATTAAAATTGACGTGTATATATATCATGTTAGTTATTATTTTAGTTAGGAACATGTGAGTACCCGAAAATTAAGCATTTGAGTCGAGATTTAGTAGTTGTTGAAATTCGGCTTGAAGATTTTTTTTCAAAATTAAATTTTATCGAGAAAATTCCAAGTTTAATTAATTCGATTAGAGTTTAAAATACTATTTCATAGCAAATAGGTTCCACCAATATTACATTTTGTGTGATTTAAAAAAATATAACTCATTTATTCAAAGCTAGTCAATTTAATTTAAAAATCTAAATTTGTATGTTCATTTTTTTTATTTTTTTTTCCAAATTATGTTTGCATTTATGGTTTATACATGGATCTTTTAAAAAAAAAAATCAACCTTAAATTTGTCAAGTATAAATAGGTATACTGGTCTATATTTCTAATAAAAAAAACTCGCGTTTCAAACAAACTCAATTGTAAGTGAAAAAATTGTACTCACATATCCCTAATTTTAATAATTTGGATCAGGAATTATAAGAGATTTGCCTGAGACACAGAAATCCCACTTTTCTCCTTTTATTGGGTACTGGGCATAGAGCAATACATTTAAAAATATAGAGAGAGGATTTTTTTTTAAGGTTATGTACAATTTGAATAGCCCACACTAACCTTAGTGGGGTTAAGTTTCGCAACGTTGATCTCTTGGAGCCCTAAATATAATGTTAAAAAAAAACATATCTGAGCTGTTGTTTATAAAATACTGTAAATTAATCACATATTGTAATATTGTACTGCTTTCATAACTATGTGCATTGTGAAACCAAATATGTACTCTTTTTACAATGAAAAAAAGATCAAAACCAAAGTTATTTTTAGCTGTTGAATCCATTTTAAACATGCGGTATTTTATAATAAAAATGCACGAAACATAATGAGTATTGTTTTCTATGTATATGGCGCTAACTGTTGTATTGTAATAAAACATTATATATAAATATGGTGTTACTTTTTTCTATATTATTTTTTTGTACCTTTTATCTAACCTTGTCATCAGTCTCTTCCACATTGTATCACATTGTTAATTGATCACACTCCCAAATTTTCGGTGATATTTACACTTTGTTTACCCAGAAATGTAGCAGTCTTACCTTAACGAATTATATTACTACTACTAAATAATAATATTTAGCACCGCGTCTTACTACCCGTTCGGGTTAAACGCTTTAAGTACTAATTACTCTAATGGATTAGGAATTGGGGAGTGTTAATTAGAGGAAGTGAACCCGCATTTGCGTGGAGGGAGAGTGGAAAACCATTTAGGAAAAACCACCCCAGTTCACCCGACCGAGATTCGAACCTCGATCTCCCCGTTCTCAGCAGTCAAGCTCTACACGACAAGCGCGTTAGCCAACTACGCCACCGAGGCGGGTACTACTACTAAAGAAATATATTTCATATCATGCGCTTATAGAATCACATCTAGACTATCGTATTACTTCCTGGGGAAAGAAAGACAAGTGATCTATATTTAAACCAATTAAGAGATATTAAAATAATGAGTTAAAACAACAATAGTACCAAAATCATGAATAAGGAGTGTAAACCATTGACAGTAAAAAATATGTATAACAATAAAATAATAATTCAGTAATATTACTCAGAAACATATAAAGTAAGACGGGCTCACGGTCACAACACCAAAAAATGGCTTTACAAAATACCTTTATATATAAATATACACGGAAAACAACACATTAAAATAATAATACCAACATTTTTTAACATGATACCAGATACCCTTTTGGTAATAGATGAAATATCAACTGTAAAAAGAGAAATTTAAAAAAAATGTCTAATTGGCTCAAAGACTTAATGAAATAATACTAGCGTGGCTATTATAACAAGTAAAATATAAAATGAACTCGAGAGTGGTTTTTGAATATTAACCAAAATATAAAATGTAATAGATTTAAGAAACTAAATTAAGCATTAGAATTATGTTTGTTGTAAGAATAGACTCAATTGTTATTAAATGTATTTATCATATATTTAAAATATTACATGTAAATACGACATTTATGGTGAGGCACCAGCTGACAAGCACATTGTGCTTAGATGGACCATGTTAAATGATTAAAAATATGATACGATAAAAAAAACTACTATCATCATCATCATCATCATCATGATTATTATGTGTTTTGTCTTACAACAGGTCCACTCCTTTTAGTAAACTTAGACTGCCAATGCCCTGTCTGCCTCCTCCTTCAGCTTACAGAATTTTCTTCTTTCCTTCAAGTCATCCAATATTTGAATCCTCCTCCTTCCTAAGCTCCTCTTTACCTCAACCTTTCCTTCTATGACGTCGTACAGAAGACAGTTCCTCCTAAGGATGAGTCTAATCCTGTTTGCTTTGTACCGAAGAATAACATCCAAAATGGTTCTCTTCTCACCCACTCTTCATTTGTCCCCTTGTCTGTCCACCTGATCTTCTCAAGTTTTCTCCGGATCCACATTTCAAAGCTCTCCAAGTATTTTCTTTTCCATCTTCCTGAGAGTCCAAGTTTCTGCTCCATACAACGTGATGCTATAAATGTAGCATTTCATGAGTTTATTCCTCGGTTCCAAACTCAACTTGCAGGTCAGCAGTAACCTCTTCTTGTTGAAAGTTTATTAGGCAATAACAACGTCATAGTGGAATAATATAAGTAATGGTTGCTCTTTTTTAATCATAAAAGTATCAAGCTTACCTTAATAGATTACACTATGGGGTAGCATATAGCATAGGCCATAGTAGAGTTTGTCGAGGTTACACTGCCATTACCTTTTAGGATAAACACTATTTTAGGATATTCTTGATTTTTACATAACTAGATATCAATTATGCTAGGATAATGATCAACTTAACATTAACATAACCCCCTCCGGGGTCTAGTGGTCAGAGTTCTTGGCTACAGTTCTAGTGGTTCCGGGTTTGAACCCGGCACTTACAGAGTTTCCTGTGAAGTAGTACATTTGGATCACGTTCAACTCGGCCTCGTGAGGAGAAATGAGAAGATACTTGAGTTAAAAAGTAGCAACTTCCGCCTGGAAAACTGAGATTAACGGCCGGAGAATTCACTGTGCTGACCTCATGACACCCTCTAGTCTTGGAATTTTGCACTGTCGCCAACAGATGGCAGTAGCTCAGTTAGTATGTCTAGATTGTAAGCTAACTTTATAAAAGGTGTTTTTTTTAAACGTAACGTTCACTTTGTATCCATGTGTCGTAAAAGAACATATTGTGTGATAAGGACTTACATCACATAATGTAACAATTTGAGCAAAATACAGTGGACGAATTTGAACTTTTTGAAAACATATGTCTTCGCTTATAATGGAACTTGATCTGTTAAGGGTGATAAGCCGTCATATACTTGTAATAGAAGCTTACCGGGCTAAAAAATAAAGTGTAATAAGAGGTGTTTTTGTGTAGTTTTTTTTTGTGTGATTTGTGAGACTCGAACAAAAGAACTGGTAATAAGAGGAAGAAGGTGTCTGCACACTAAACAAACAAATTTAGAACTAAGTACCCTCCTCGGTGGCGTAGTTAGCTTAACGCACTAGTTTCGTATTGAGCTAGACTGCCGAGGACGGGGAGATCGAGTTTCGAAACCGGGTCGGGTGCATCGAGGGTCATTTTTTCTAACTGGTTTTCCACGCATATGTGGGCTCACTGCCTCTATATTCAACTTTCCCAATTCTTAACTCGTTAGCATAATTAGTACTCAAGCGTATAACCTGAACAAGTTTTAAGATGTGCTGCTAAATAAAATATTTAACTAAAGAGTCTTGTTGAAGTTCCCCCCCACCCCCATGTCTTTATACATGCCCAGGTTATATGCAAATATGATAATTACTCTTAAGAGGACAGGGTGAGAAAGGAAGCATTTCAGGGTAGTTTTTTTAGCATCCTTGACCTAGAATGATATGTTATATAGTTCGGTTGTCTGTATGTGTAGACCCATAACCGCCCTGTTGACGGCACAGAACGTTGCCCAGGGTACACTTATCAAAGTTGTCTACACGTCATACCCATAATGAGATGACGTGATGATAGCGATTATGAAGGTGTGTAGCCAGTGGGAATATTAAACCTAACATAGCCTAACTAACCAAACCCTGGTGACCGTCGGGGTGGTTCCCCTTTACGAGAAAATTAGCCATGGTATCAGCCGGTAGCTAAGTCCGGGACTCCTGGGTTCGTAGGCAGATGCACTGACCAGCATACCATGAGGCCGGCTGGTTTTTTTTTTTTTTTT
>CABEEJ010002497.1:64955-80351 GCA_901482245.1 Timema douglasi
TTTTTTTTTTTTTTTTTAGAGATAATCGACTCACTTTTGTTTGAAAGAGTGGGAAACTATTTAGGAAAAAAAGAATCTTCAGTAGACCCAAATGGGTTTCAAACCTCAATACCCCTGTCTTCTACAGGCCAGTTTGACACGAGAATGACACCTTTAGAACAGTTAGGCCACTGAAGCGGGTTCTTTTTGATGCTACTTGTAACACGATTGGCTGGCAGGACCATGTGGTACACTCTATGTAACATAATGTGATAATTTGTTTCATGCTAAAAGAGTTAAAAGATTTCAACAGGACTGTTTTTCTTTAACAGCCTTATATTTTGAGTTTTATTAATATAAATAAATGTGGGAAAATATAACATATCGTTTTCAAAAACTTTTAGTTATATTTGTGGAGCTATAAGACTGAGCTTGATAAAAAAAAAGTGGGGGCTATAGATTCAACCTTCTTCTAACAAATACAGTAATTTTTTAATGGGCTCACAACAGGAAATTTTAAGATATTTGAAAACGAGCAGCAAACTTTTTTCATTACCTTGAGATTTGAAGTTATGTAGTTTTATTTTTTTTTCTCTTTCTTTTTGGCATAACAAAGATTGTTTTTTTTTTTTTGTGAAGGGTGTAAAGGAGTATAATCTTATACAAAATAGAGAAGTATTTCCAGAATACAACACCGACCATTGTATTTTATGGCATGTGCCTTGATAGTGATTGATTCTTTCTGTCTGACCAAGGCTGACACCTTAACTAACTCATGGAGGACTTATTCTATTCAGGATACAGCATTACAGTCTCAATTTCTTATTTATAATAGCACAAGCAATCCGAAATCAGAACCAAGGTTTTGAAAAGTAATTACTTGGACTAGACACAAATTATTGTGGTTAGCCTTAGCACAGTTTAGGGTATAAAAATGGAGCATCCTTCAGTTACCACGAGGAAAATATATTTATTCACTCATAATTTATCATTTTAATATTTTTGTGTACTACATTATACAACCCATTTGTACTGCCTGGATATTTACAACTAGCAGAAGAACCCTGCGTTGCCCGGGGTAGCCACGGAATGAATTGCGTGCCTAGACTGAAACATGCCTTTTTTTTTTGCTTTAAACAGACAAAAAATAAATTCTTTTTTTTAGTGCTTTCGAACTAGTTTTTAGTAAATTTAAAAAAAAAATCCTGGTTTAAGGTTCACAAATAAGTTTTCTTACAGGCGCCACTAATATTAAAATTTCAGCCCTTTGCATGGACCAAGATTCAAACCCTAATCTCCCGATCATAGTAATTCCAGTCCATTGTGAGAAAGATATCATAGAGACCTTCAGGTAGTAGAGGCATCATTTCAGATCCACTTCAGTAGCTGTGTGGTCTAACACGCTACTCTTGCGTTAGACTAGAATGCCGATGACACTGAAAATTGAGGTTCGAATCTCGGTCGGGTTTACTGAAGGTGTTTTTTTCCTGAATGATTTTCCACTCTCCCTTCACACAAATGTGGGTACACTTCCTCTAAATTTTAACCTCCCTAACCCCTAAAACCATTATCGTAATTAGCACATAAGTGTATAGCCTAAAAAAGTAGTAAGATGCAGTGTTAAAAAAAATCAATTCAGTCTTAAGGGTACTATATGAGAGAACACTGGGAAGCATCGCAGACATTTATAAATTTCGGATTATTTATGAATTGGTTTGATATTTTTTTAAATATTATCTTCACTAAAATGTAGGTTCAAGTTCAAACTTGTTTGGAAGCTAAACTTTTTAAGTTAAAAGGTGTTTTATTAAATGTTTGACAATTCAAAAAAAAATCCTATTTAAAACAATTCCACATTATCTTAAATTGTTCTGTTGTGACCTTATCAAAACATGACTTTATTTGATAAATGAAGGCTAGATCTAGGTTTCTAACCTTTTGCTTTAATCACATAAGCACACATTTTCACTTAAGCATATTTTTTTTTAGTTTTCAATTATTTTTTTTAACTGGTCAGAGCTTCCTATCATTTTCACCTATATTCGGTTTAGAACGATATTTTAAAATATCAAACAACTTCATAAATAATTCAGAATTTCAAAATGTCCACAATGCTCCTCAGTGCTTACCATGTAGCACCCTTAAAAGAAGTGTAATTTGCAATCAGGCACATTTTTTTAATGGTTTGTTTTTTGTATTCTCTTTGAAATTTTCGATCAGATAATTCACTACAAATACCCATGACTCATACTTTTGGTTAGTTATTAGCTAAGACATTATATTTTACTACATTAAAAAGAAAAGAACTAAATGAAAAGAAATTGATTTATCCTTACTAATTATAACAGGAATTAAAAAAAGAAGTTACCTGAATTGTTGTGGTTTATCCTTTCCCTAGTTCCCTTTAATTTGCTGAGGAGATGTAATTCCTTTGTGCCATTGCCTGATACAATAAAATTTCTAATTTTTTTGAGGATATTTCTAATAAATTAGGAATGGAATATTAAGCAAACAGAGTATTATTTAGCACAACCTAGATAATTAAATAATGGGAACAAAATATTTTTAGTATTTTTATGTATCGATGGTTCAATTTTTTTATTCAATGACATTTTTCCAAGAAATTGTTTTATACATTGTAACATTGGTGTTTATACTTTGTTATCGAACGTAAATATCAATATATTATGGCTATATAAAACGCTAAATTAAGCTAAAACATATTTTATTTTTAACAAATCTATTTATCGGGCCACTCTACCTTTTAAATCAATTCTTTGTTTAAAAAGTTCGAATTCTCCGCCAAACAAGATAGTTTACAAATTGTCGAGAAGTAGCGCTAGCGCTGCGCTGCGGCCGGTCACGTGATCGCTTTTGTGCAGCTGTTCAGTTCAGTAGCCTAGGCTTCTCTGCAGACGTCGGATTCCCTTTGTCTGCTGGAATAAAGTGTATGGGGAGGGTATGTTTTGTCGATGTGTGTCTTAGTTTTAATTTAATTGACAAAAGGGGGATGGAGATACAATATTCAAGACTGTTTAAGACCACATTTTTATCACAAGTGTATTATTCGTTTAGTTGTGTCAATTTATAGCCATCCCTGCAGTTAAGTTCGTTGATAATGAAAGGAAGAAAGAAGACAGTGAACAAAGTGTTTAAATATCTACACTAAAAAAATTTTTTGCTTTGTATTCTGCTCTTTTAAGTTATTTGTGGCTCTTATTTAAACGTGTGAGTACATTTTATCATTATTTTCTCTAAGAATTTTGTTTTGTCTCTCTTCCACATTACCTTATCTTGACGAACTTAGTGAGAAATGGTTCAGCGAAATACGGAGCTGATAAAATAGTACGTCACATGTTTCGTACTAACACTGCCAATCCCTACAACAACTTTCTTCACAAAGAAAGTGTTGAGGGACTCACAAATACTAAACTAATGCCACATTGGTGACAGGCGTACCCTTTCCCCCCCGTCCAAAAGAGAAACACCCCCCCAATCAGTAACATTTTGAGTGACTAAACAACAATTTTGGATAGTCATCAGGTGGGTCAGTGAAACTCGACTATTCGCGTCCGTGTGTGTTTGTGCGTGGGAGGGTGATATATATATTTTAAATAATTAATATTTAAAATCAATCTCGAAAAGGAAGGTAGTGTCAAAAAAAAAAGTTTTCTTTTGCACGGGTTCACTGCTACTTCATGGCTGTAGTTGGTCCAAGCAGACACTCCAGGGTGTCTATGTCTGTCTCGATGTCACTTATGCAAGGGGGCGGAGGAGGGGGAGGACATCAGCAAGCCATCCTGGCGGCGGCTCAACCCTATTACCAACCCCACCAGACGCCGGCACACACGCACACCCAGGATGTACAACCCGACAGGCCGATTGGATATGGAGCTTTTGGAGTCGTATGGTGAGTGTTCCATTATTTTGTCCATTACGCTAACCTATACTCAAGCACGCTAGCCTCAATAAATGTTGGAATGAAATAGCTGTGCTGGTCCTTGTGTATTTTGTGGGAATGGTACGCTTCTTACGGCAGTTTATATACACGCTTTTTCCTTTGTTTGAATATAGCAATCAAATAATGTATTATTATTATTAATACACACAGGAATGCAAAGATTCCAATAATACCAATATTTAGTTTGTAGGTTTTTTAATTCTTATTTAAAAAAATAAGTTATTCAGAGGAATGAAAATAGACTTAGGGGTCAAAAGCGTTTAGGCTTTCTTTTTTAAAAAGGTAAAAAACATTTTTACGAAACACTTATTTTTAGATAACTTTTGATTTAAAAAAACATTTATCTATACACCGAGACTATTTAATTCATAATTTTGGAAAATATTTGCTGGACTCATTTCACAGAATGCGTAGCCCTATCATATGAGAAACATAAGTACACAGCAACCACTGCCTTGAACATCTTGCTTTTTTTTCTGTAGCAAACTCAAATCTTGCAAATGGGATATTATTTCTTTGTTCCCTTTACCCAACACATACGCTAGGCTAAATCTTTTAATGAATGAACATTTATCAAACTCTCACACGTGAATGACAAACACATTGTCTTTTGTTAATGGAACCGAGCCGTAAACATCTTATTTTATATGTAATTTTAAATAGTTTCACTTTAACTAAAATTGTACATTTTTAAATATTCAAGGATTCTAATTTATATTCGAGATTAGAAAGAAAATTTAAGATTCTGATTTGAGAAAGAGAATTTTTGACCCATCTGAAGACCTAATTATTTTAAATTCTAATTGAAAACTATACACACAGCATTAAACAAACATTTAGATTTGAGACTTAAAGATTTTTATTTTGGTTTTAAAAATTATAAAAATATATAGCGGGGAGTCAAACCATAATATCTATCAGTTATTGTTCTTTTTAGGTAAAGATCTCTAAACAATAATTTTAAAGATTCCTGTTCTTAATTAGATTATACTTCAGATTATTAAACATTTATATAAAATAGCTACTACCAGACCATAGTTTACAACAATAGTTAAATACACTAAGGGTTGTTGTAATTCAGAAGCCTGATAATTGCAAAAATTTCAATAGCAGGCCTACTCTAAGCAAATTTGTTGCAAGGTAATTTTTGACCCAAAATAGAAATTAGGTAATTATTCCAATTTAGTTCTAGAAAGTATTTTAAGTATTCAACCGAAGCTTAATCTATTTCCATTAAAAAGCGCCTAGGCCTATCTGTCATTTTTAATATCTCCAAGTCGTTGGATGTGTTTCTTTTTCACTCACCAGATAAGATTGAAATCTTTGTTAAGAAAAACAAAGTAAATTATTGACATTATAATGCACATTAACATTTTTTCTCATTTGTAGCCTATACTGCTCAAATCAGTAAAGCATTATTGAGAGAATTAAAAATTCTTTGTTGATCTTTTAAAGCTACAATACATTCATGTGAGTACATTCAAATCCATTCATTGTTTTCAGTGAAATTCATTCGTACCTAAGATTCTTGCGCTGCCAAAATCTACTAAATCAGTTGAGCTACTGAGGTGAATGGAATTTTAAAAAAAAACACTTTCTTAAACAATCTTTAGTTTCTCATAATTCAAGAGTGAGCTTGTTTAAAGGCAATGATTAACATACTATAACTTACACTTCAAAATATTATGTTTAATTTAGTTCATAACTAATTTCTTTAAAATCATCCACTCTCAAATGGAATAAGTGGAATGGCTACCTGCAAAGTTCTGGGAAGTAATAAATTAGAAAAATTAAAATTCCTCCCTTTACTGACCTAACTCATGAGTGGCTTTACCTTCATTTCCACCTTTGTCAAGTTTACACAGAAATAATGCAGGAGGTGTCTAAAACGGATAGACTTTGAAAAGTTATTGAAATCATTACCCTGCGATTGGGTGGCAATTAAAATGATCTTGGCCCACGATGAGCTCCGATTAAAATATGATTTAATATTTGTATTTATAGCCCCATGATCAAGCGCCAGTTAAAATGATAAATTTTAATATTGGTGTTTATAGCCCTGTGATTGAGCGCCAATTAAACTGATATAAAGTTACGACGATGGTGACGCGAGTATGCCTTGCTGCGTACTCACATGGTTCTGTGATCTGATTATTTCTGATATTTATTTCAACACTAAAATAAATAAAACTCTTAATGTTGCACAAGATTTATTAAGGTGATTTCATCTTCAGCACTGAAAATATGAGATTAACAAATTTCACTCTTTAACATTTTCTATATACTCTATGGATAATCTCTAGATTTATGTTACCGGCACTCTTAATATTTTGTATTACTGCTACATTACCAAGTTCTGTTTTATTACAAAGTTCTTGTGTATTGCTGTCCACTCTTATATATTTTATCGGCACTGTTAATATTTTGTATTACTGCTATATATTCATACACCCAAGTTGTTTATATATGACTTACCCCTTGCCTCTTGGACCCCTTGTCACCAGTGTCAAAACCGAACAATAGAGAGTCCTGGCGACGGGTGTTGTGAAGGCTAGCTTCCGATTGGGTAGAGGGAGCTAGCGTCACTTGCTTTTTTGGTAAACACTATGGAGTTGAACTTTGACATTACTTCTAAAAGCGCGTAACTTTCCATGGTTGAAGTATTAAAAAAGAAATTCTACATACATTACTTTTAAGAAAAATACATTTCATCCCTGACTTTTTGAATATATTAGGGAAGCCATAACAGTATCATTACATTGTGGTGCTAAAAAATAATGCAGCAGAGTGTCTACTAGGCCATGAAAGGCACAAAAGTCACAAAAATGTTAATAAGTTAATTGCAAAAAAGGTCACAAAATTCCCTGAAAACTCATGAATTTTTAATATTTTTGGGGTAAACTTTTGTATGAATTTCACGCGCATCTTAACAATGTGTCGAATCTTGAACTACCCATGATACCATGCGCTAGCCACAAGTTGTCTGATTCTTTTTACCATGATACCAAGGACAAAGATAATGTTCACATCTAGTTAAAGTTTAATTTTGCATGTGAGTGCATTATGCTTATATATGAATAATATAATGTTCAACCATTTACTGAGAGAATTTTGCGGTGAAAAAATGTCACCAAAAAGTTACTAATATTTTTTTTCTCCAACTCAGTAAACACCCTGAGCAGGAAAGCTGGGTGAAAAATCTGCTTTACATATATCAAATTTGATTAGCTAAATATAATTATTATCACTAGATTCATTATAGCATCAGCAGAAGATTTCTTAGATTCTGTTGTACAACTTGTATAATTCCCTCTTCTGATGTCATACCTAAAGTCCTTTTGCCATAGGAATGGTAGTAACTCACAGCTAGCAAATGTAACAAAGATCAACTCTCGTATATCAAATCTCCAAACCATATGATTTGCAAAACTATATTATTATGTTGAGTTTTTACTTTTGGCAGTCAATACTTTCACAACAAGCAATTTGTTTTTAACCACCACTAGAAGCTCTCTGAAGTGGTTTTATGTTAACATAACCACCTAACTGCTGTAGGCTAGGAAATATATATATATATTTAAACACTTCTAGAAGCTCTCTGAAGTGCTTTTTATGGTAACACAGCTCCCTAATTTGTACTTGCACCTTAATTTTGACATTGTTTGAAGCATAAATAAAGCCATATATATTTTGTTCATAACATTTCAGGGGGTGGGGTGTTTAAACCCCCAAAACCACCCCCTGACTATGGCCTTGGAGCACACAACCTTTCATAACTCTACTTACTCATGACGATAGTTTATATAAGGTCATGCAAGAGCAATTATGCAGATGAATACAAATTTCTAAAGTAAAGAGGAAAATGAATGCCACTGATAAAACGTCAATGGTAGTTCCACTGTTAAACTATGGATCTAATTTTTTTTTACACTGGCAAATATACTAGCTTAACTTAAACAAAGAGAGACTGGGAACTCCACCTAAACTGTTTAACAAATGATTCATAATATGAAGTGGAACACCGGCACTATGCCAAATCCGCCATGCAATACTTGCAACAGATGGAGGATCTCTGAATTGACCCTGCTACCCGCTGCAGTGATAAATGTTTGTGTGTACTCTCTTGCAGATATTGCAGCTGTTGAATGTAGACTAATAATGCGTTCAATGAAATCATCTAAAGGCTTAACCCAAACGAGGCATATCACACAAAATACTCTTTTAAACTGGATCCGTTTTATTTCTTGGTGTATGGAGTTTTGTGAATTTGTGTAAAATTTCTTACCCCATTAGCAGCAGTGCAACATGTAGATCTGAAAGTCGGTAATGAGGCATAGGATGACAAAGAAATAAGTTCTTGTACTTAAAAAAAACATAATTTCTTTTCACAACACTAAATTTTTACTGTCAGAAATGACAGATGCTAAACACATGTTTTTGCAGATGATATGATTCAGCATAGGGATACATAATTTAGTCTGGTAACTTTCCAAAGCCGTCAGCCAGCACCAAAGAAGCCATGAGGCTACTGTAGTTTTAAGTGGCCAGAAAGAGTATCTAATTAGGGAAAAATATGTGATAAATGTGTTAACTCCTAGCCTCAAATTACAAAGGAGTTGCTGTCATTTTTGATAAGTACAATGACCCACTGAGTACCTAAGAGTACAAAACATTTTAGAACAGCAAAATGCTTTTGAAAGTTGGAAATATATAAATTAACAGTCTTTTTAAAAGCTGTGTCTGGTGCAGAATGCAAACACAACATATTTAATATTTACTAAGGGAAGGAGATTTCTTATAAGGCGTATTATTCAAATCCAGATCTGCTAAGAAAGTGTTTCTTTAAGATCTTTATAGTTACAGATGTTGCTTTAGTTGGTGTAACTTATTCCTTTTAAAGCTCATTGCCAAGACTTTCAAAAGTCTGAATGAGGGGTGACTCTTCTTCTGCATCACAACTACAGCATCAAAACAAAGGGAGAGAAAATAATTATTTTGATTGATTTAATCGACCACTTCTGAATTGGCACACAAGTAAAGGAGTGATTGGGAAACCAGCTGGAGGAAATTGATTGAAAGTGGCAATTGATAAATAGTGTCCTAGTTTATCATCTCTGCGCATTGACCCAATTACTTACTTAGGTTCATGAGTTTTGTCTACAATATGTTATTAAATAATAGGGTGCCAGTGCAGATCTGTTGGAATTCCCTCTGGCATCCAATGCAGAGTTATACCTGTTGCAGCAGACAACCTTAGATAATGGCAGAAAGCACACCGACATTCGGTCATTTACTTAGGGACAAGTACGGTATTATATTTTATTTATTTAAGGTATTTAACATACACTTTCTGATCTGACTGATATATCAGCACACGGAAACTTATATGAGAAAGAACTGGGAAAGAGCCTACCAATTTTGCTGGGAAAGCTATTTTCATATAAGATACTGGCCAGGGCTCTCTTGCACACCACAATTGGCTTAGAACAGGCAGCTTTGCTTCCTCTCTGAAGGAATCTATGCTACAGTTTTTTTATTGATCAATTAAAATCTGTTAACCTCTGGTTGGGTTCGAGCCCACGGACATCAGATCCTAAGGCGAGAGCTGGACCTCAATACCAAGAAGGTTGGCAACAAGTACAGTACCTAGATAAGTGGATTTAAAATTTATTTATAATATTTGCTGGTTTGATAAGACAGGAATAAAATCCACTTGTTTCAGGTAAACAAGAGTGGCAAACAATTCATGTAGCCTATGCTACCTTTGTTTCAAAAATGTTATTAGTTATTAATACAGTAGCCCCATGGCTTCTTTGGTGCTGACTGGCAGCTCACAGCTGACTTCTGATAGTCAACATTCAGGTATATACAGTAGCCCCATGGCTTCTTTGGTGCTGACTGGCAGCTCACAGCTGACTTCTGATAGTCAACATTTAGGTATATACCTAAATTTTGACTCTCAGAAGTTACAGCTGCTAAACACATGTTTTTTCAGATCATATGGTTAGGCGTAGGGATACATAATTTGGTCTGGTAACTTTTCAAAGCTGTCAGTCAGCACCAAAGAAGCCACGGGGCTGGTGTATATACCTAAATGTTGACTGTCAGAAGTGACAGCTGCTAAACACATGTTTTTTCAGATCATATGGCTCCTCGTAGGGATACATAATTTGGTCTGGTAACTTTTCAAAGCTGTCAGTCAGCACCAAAGAAGCCGTGGGGCTACTGTATATTGAATGACAAAATTTGACTGGTTTGTTAAACAAATAATACAATAATATGTTATTTGTTTTAACTTTTTTTTTGTTAGTATTGTATGAAACTTTATTCTTGTCCTAACCAAAGCAAATGATTGAAACAATTATCTTGTTAGCTTATTTTGTAATATACTCACAATGGAACTCACTCTAGAGGACAAACATATGACACATACTCGTGTATTAATCTAGTCTTTGTTCATTGAATGAACTGAATGTTTGTATAATGTGTGAAGATTTACTCGCACATCAAACACAGGGGAACACATAAGTTACATTTCCTATAAATGTGTATTTTAAAATTTCAATATTATTAATGTCTACAATTAAACTTTCAAATTATTTAATATATTTTTTAACATTGTAATGTTCTCATTTTTCCACCACCCCATAATTATTTCATATTTTAACTGGTCTCATAATTTAATGGTCAGCATCCATGGCTACTGACCTAAAGCTCCTGGGCTCGATACCCAGCTAGTACCAAAGGGATTATTTTCGAAAGAGGAACAATTCCCATGGTCACCAGGGTTTGGTTAGTTGGGCTGAAACTAGATCTAAGAGCTTGATTGGCTCCATCTGGTCATATTCGCTGCCATTATAATCTCCTCATCAGATCGGGATATGGAAAGATATTCCATGGAAAGGATGTATGATTAGTACATTCTGGCGTCCCCTGGACAATGGTTCGTTAGTACTGACCAATCTTTACACAAACTGAGCTAAAGTAATAAAATTCTGTGACGCGTTTTCCTTCGGAGAGGAAGTAACGCTATTGGTCCCATGTTGATTGCGATGCTTAAAAGAACACTGGATGGTATGTGGAAATACCTTTCCCTGGAAAATGGATAGGCTCTTTTGCTGATTCTCATGTACAATTGATTTAATCAGTCGGTTCTGAAAGAGCATGCTAAATAGGCTTACTTCGAAATAAATAAGAATTGGTTTTAACTAAATCATCAACAACATCCCTTTTCCCCAATGCCCCAAGGTGAATATAACAATAACTACAGTAGCCCCACGGCTTCTTTGGTGCTGACTGACATCTTTGAAAAGTTACCAGACCAAATAATGTATCCCTACGCCGAACCATATGATCTGCAAAAGCATGTGTTTAGCAGCTGTCACTTCTGACAGTCAACATTTAGGTATATAGCTAAATGTTGACCTTCAGAAGTCAGCTGTGAGCTGTCAGTCAGCACCAAAGAAGCCATGGGGCTACTGTACTACATGTTGGCCTAATTTAAAACCCACACTTAACCCCTTTTCAAAAAAAAAAAAAGTATGTGTACTTCTTATAAATTTAAGAAATTGGAAGATCAAACGGAGGCAAAGCCAGCTATTACAAACTAAAGAAATCAACTCTACTGTCAAAATGAAAGAAAGTTATTGTCACATTGGCCTTTTTTTTCTATGAGGAAGCTCCTCTCAGATTTTTAGAAACTTTTCATATAAGGTTTCAGGAGGAAAGGCTGGAAAGTTTAATTTTAATCAAAATTAATTTAGTGCTGCCATCTGTTATCAAATAGTATAACCATTATCAACGGCAGTCCCTTTTTTTTTTAAATAACTTGAATAATATTACATTGTTGACCACAGTAATATTATGTTTGAAATTGTGCTCTTATGCATATACAAGACTCATTTTCAAATGTAATTTGATTATAAATTAGAATTATTATTTATTTGATAGGCTATATTTAGGCCTAATGTTTTCTTTCTGAACTGACTGATTATATCAGCAAACGATAAGTTCTATGAGCGAGAGAGAAAGGGCCTACCAATTTTGCTGGTTTTGCTGATTAAGATTCTAAGACACAGTGATACAAATAAATTTGTCAAAGCAACTTTTTATTTAAATTGAAAGTTTTAAAAAAAATCCCTCGTCAGTAAACTACTTCAATACGGCTCCTTAACTCAGTCGTTAACGTGTCTATCTACTGAGCTAAAGGTTCCGGGTTCGATTCCCGGTATGGCCGAGAAATTTATCGTCGGTAAAATGTGGTTTAACCATTTTCGCATTGATGAATTAACGGCCGGGGACAGGTTGTTGTGTCTGCCCTAGTCTTAAGTTAGATTATAAGACATACGAAGCTACAAGAGACCTAACAAGCCGGTAGTGGAAAATATATGACTTGGATAAAAAAAAAGTGTGTCAGGTCTTAGGCTGGAAACAGTGATGGATGTAAAATAAGTCCTTAAATATATATATTTTTTCTAACGAAAATATATTTTTATTTATCAAATCAGTACAGCACACCTCAATTACCCATTTTGATCAAAATCGTTAAAGACATTTAAAAAAAAGGCCTAATTGAGAAAATAAAAATTACCAGGCAGCTTTTTGTGCCTTATCCCTCCCATCGTTGCCTTTGACAGGAGGGGAAAAAAAAGTTGCGTCAGGTCACCTCACGTTACGTAGGCGTTTTCACACGCTCTCAAAACACTATCTCTTTCGGACTAATGTTGCGCGCATGTCGAGCGTGTAGTTGACAAACACACACGCACGCACGGGCCTCTTGAATTATGTCGACGGTGCATTGTCCTAACTATTATAATACAACACCGTCTCGGGTTACTGTAACTGGCAAGGTCTTGTTAACTATCATAATCCTATTGTATAGTTAGTATTTTGCTTGGATAAAAGGCCTCAACACTACGGGCTGCATACCAAAATCAGGGTACCAGTGTATGTACACTATACAGAGTGTCAAATATTCTAGGGGCGTATTCCCATCGACTAACAAACTAAATGGTGTAACCCCGCAACCCATTTATACCGACCGAGCAGGCGACCCCGTTAGTAATGATAATGCCAATATTTGCGGGTAGAGGGTGTCATTTGGTCAGCACATTCCCCCCTCAGGCCGTTATTCTCAGTTTTCTAGACCTGAGCCGATACCTTTTTTTCCCCCCAAGTAGATCCTCAATTGTCCTCGTGAGGCCGATGCTGACCACTTTCCAGACCCACTGTTTTACAGAAAAATCTGGGATCGAACACGGAAACCTTTGGGTCTGTAGCCTGAAACTCGGACCACTAGACGACATATGTGGTCCTTATTTTATTGTGATACAATATTATTAATAAAAAGTGTTACATATCAAACTATTCTAATGGTACTTACAGCCATTGTTTGCTGAAGAACCTTCTGGTATTTGTCATTTACCACCACCCTTACCGTAGATGGCTTATGGTAGGATTCAACTAAGATAAAACTGTTAGTAAATTACTTTATTTGTGGTCAACATTGACAATTGTTATCATTTTATTGGTTCATGAGGGACTCTCGGTGACCCGGATAATCTGAATCGATTTTCCGGAAAAAAATAATTGTTGATTCTTATCTAGATAAAATATAGCTCTCTGAACATTCCTGCCTCGAGATTATTTTGAATTTTGGGCGTTTTATTTGCCCCCGAACTAAAAAATGAGGGATCTACAATTAGGGTACATTTTTAGTCTTTGGCTGTTGTTTTTTAATTTATCTAACGATTTTGTTCAAAATTGATTCAGTAGACTATCTGGGGAGTGATTTACATGAGAATAAGAATGCATTTTTTTTAGTTTTTTATTAGTTTACTGATGACGAGATTATTATTAAATATGTAGCTCTAAATAGCTATCAATTTTATCCCATATATACTTCAAAAAAGTGTTTGATTTAATAATAAAAATAATGGTTGTTTTTTTTTAGGAAATTTTTAGAAATAAGTAAAACGAATATTTTGTCTGTGAGCCGTTTGCAATCTACTGCATACAAAGGTCTGGAATTTAAAAAATATTAGCCTTGTGCACAACACATACTACGCCTCCAAGCTTGAATTTTAAATTTTTGATTAGATTTTTTTAAATACGGTACATTAAAAACTGGGTAATAAGAAATAAAATATAAGAGATTTTCTTTCTCTTCGTTTCCCGGGTAAACCACGCAATGCATTGCAACGCCGGGTAGGCTCTACTTCTGATTGTTATTATTTATAAGGGTACTGTGATTTTACTTATAGCAGAGTTGTTTAAATTGTATAAATGATTGTGTCTTGACGGTTATAAAAGCTACTGAAACTTATTTAAATATGTTATTCATACTTCAAGTTATGGAATCTGCAGATATCACTTATTGGCAATACTTAATTTTTTTTATGAAAACCTCTGTGATCAGAGTTTCTGACTACGGATCCAGTGTATTAACCCTCGCTGCGGCTTCGAGGGTAACTGGTTGATGTCACGACAACGGTGACGTTGTGTTCCGACCCGTGTGGGTAGGGGTAAGAAAAATGTCGGCGAGATTGTTCCGGCAACGGCAGTCGCGGTGGGAGGTAGGATAGAGTCCCGGCAACGTGAGTCGCGGTGGGAGGTAGAATAGAGTCCCGGCAACGTGAGTCGCGGTGGGAGGTAGAATAGAGTCCCGGCAACGTAAGTCGTGGGGGGAGGTAGGATAGAGTCCCGGCAACGTGACTCGCGGTGGGAGGTAGGATAGAGTCCCGGCAACGTGAGTCGGTGGGAGGTGCAGGATGACGGTGGGAGGAGAGGGAGTTCAGACAAAATTGTACAAAATTTAGAGAATAATACTCTCTGTACACCAGGTCTGGATAAAAATCGCGGCCTTACAGTAACCATCGAACTAGACTAGGCCATATAAGCTTTGCATTTAGGTGGTCGTCATCCCCCCCAACCCCGCTGTCCTGTTCCCCTGGCTCTTTGGCACCCGCTTCAGTGCCCGAACAATCTTAAGGCGTCACTCTTGTGTTGGACTGGCCTGCTGATGACTGGGAGATTGGGGTTCGAATCCCGGTCGGGTCCACTGAGGGAGTTTTTTTTCCTAAATGGTTTCCCGCTCTCATTCCGCGCAAATATTGGTACATTACTTCTAAAATCAGAGTGTCTACCATCCGGAAAAATCAGGGAAAACTAGAATTAACCGGGAATTTTAAGTGGTCGGGAAAAAAACAGGAATAAGTCGGGAATTTGGTAAATTACAAAAAATATCCGGGAAAAGGTTGTTTTACTCAAAATATGAGTTAATCATTACATCAGTAAATTACAATGTATTTCAAACTGTCTTTTTTTGTTTGTAGCTGTGTAATATATTAGGCTTATATAATTTTTCTAATTCCTAGTAGACTTTATTAATACAAATAAAAACTGTTTACTTATTTACAATTTTAATCCTATTATTCATTAAAAAAATTAACAAAGAC
>CABEEJ010002497.1:87845-105113 GCA_901482245.1 Timema douglasi
TTTCCATCCGCCCCCTCTTCCTCTGACGTGGTGTCACTGCCCTCTTATAAAGTTGACTCAAGTCTTGACGTTCACACCCCCTTCCCCCTTTTTCTTCATGCTTGAGTGAAATTACGACCCCTCCCCCCCCTTTCCAACTCCTACTTAACTCTTTGTTTCATGTGCTCTGAACTTGGCTCGAGGTTATTCTCCTTTCCAAGGTCACCGTGATAAGATTATATAATTATGCTTCTTAAAGAGCCGATACTAAGAAGCTAATTCGAAAGACAACAGTTATTGGTCCCCCCCACCCCCACCCGTATGCTTAAGGTCATTCTACCATTAAAATTTTACTGCACAATTTTAACATGACGTGTATAATTTTAAGTTATAAATATTGATTTAATTATTTTTCAAATAATTACACCTCGCGAGCTATGAGGGGTCAAAACTTGCTATTTAATGTTTTTTCATGTACTCACCTTGGTGCGGCAGAAGAGTGTGCGAGGAATTTTACAGTTTTTATAGCACTACACTTTTTTGTCAAAAATAAATCAAATATTTCTCCAGTAGCAACAGAGAGTTTAGTTTTCTGCACATGCTAATATCAACAGATCTTGAATATCTGTCAAAAGTATCCTGGAATTTTGTCAAAACTTTTTCTCTTTATTTAATTTATTTTTATTTTTTACTAAATTCCAAGACACCCTCGACCTATATTCAAGATCTGTCGCTATTAGCATGTGCAGAAAACTAAACTCCAGGTTCCTACGGGAGATATATTTTATTTATTTTGGACAAAAAAGTGTATCTAATAGGCGGGGCTGAAATTTAGCGTAACTAGACATTCATATAAAGTGTACAGAATGAAGTATTTTTTTAATATGTTATAGAAAAGTATTTTTAAATGGGTAAAATTACATCATTTGTAATTATAAATAAATACTGTTCTTTTTTTATTCCGATAATTTATTTTATCCAATTGTGTAGTACATAATGTCATTATTTAAAATAATTTTGTTTCTATATCAACTCTACGCGTTTATTTTATTAATGTGTCTGAAATTATCATAGAAAATATCGATTAAAATGTCTATTTCATGATATTTCTTGTTTCGACTATAGCGATTGTAGGGACAACACCGACTAGCAGAACATAATATGCCAGGCAGATACAGAGGGTCAGATAATCTCAACTAATGACACACCCAGGTAAAGCGCAAGCCCTCCTTATCTGGTCGGTGTTGCTAGAATGGGCTGAGACATTGATGCTTGTTATCTTTTACAAGATAACCCTTTACCCCCACATATGTTTAATGCCATGTTATAAAATCAAAAAATATTAGTAGTTCCCAATCTAACTGTCGAATGACCGAGACTATGTAGCTAATTAAAATCATATTAAATCAAAAAATATTAGTACTCTTATTATTATTGTTATTATTAGCACCACGTCCTACTACCCGTTCGGGTTATACGCACTTACGCTAAGTTGTAACGTTAGGGTGATTGTGAGATGAAATGGAGGACCTACAGTTTAAAGTGGGATCCGAACCACGGTGGAGGCCTGGCATTCCTCACATTAACAAGATGTCTTGTCAGAGGTGAAGGAAGGGTTTGGTAATCAGATAAATCTGTGCCGGGACCGAGGATTGAACCCCGGCCGCCAGCACAGAAGTCTGACACCTTACCCCTAGACCGCCAGGTCACCTGCTAATAATAATATTTACGAAACACCTCTCTCTCTCATTACGCTCGTTCGGGAATCTAACCCAGACCTACATTAGATGAACCAGATATCGTATCCGTTTGTCCACCGATGCTGGGTGGTGTATGGAAAGGATTGGTTTGCATTAAGGCCCTAATATATATATTTTTTTCGGAAGTGACTGTTAGATTGAAGGGGGGAAGTGTATGATGGGGTAACTTGAACGTCAGATGGCGACAAGAAGGGACTGGATGGTTGTTTGGGCGGGGGGCGGGGGGGTCATGAACCCTCTTCCCTTGCAACTTCATCGATTTGAGCGACGCCTAGGCCTCATCTCATCTCTCTGACGTCACGTGAGTCGACACCCCATCCCACCCCCACCCCCTTAAGAACCAGTGCCAGATGAGTGTGACGCCCCTCCCCCCTCTACCACACCACCCTCCCTCTCCCTAGATCACATTTTCTCTCTCTTCCCCTATCAATCTGATAACGTGATCCGCCGATCTTTCTGATCTGCTATGGAGGTTTTTTTTACGTCAATTAAAAAAAATGTATCACACACTTTGTAATGTTTTTTTTTTTAAATAAACTCAAAAAGTTTAATTTACCAGTCCAGCCTGTAGGTTTATTCGTCAAATTTCCTGAGCATGATATTTTATAACAGGGAGTCGAACCGGAATTGATAACCGAAATTAGGTTATTTTTAAGGAACCACAACTGGAAATGAAATATATAGGTAGCAGACGGGAAAATTCCAAAAAGTTAAACATTTTAATTTTTAACCCCACGAAAAAAATTCAAAATGGCGGTGCAACTTTAAAGTCGGTCCGGACCTTTCTTTAGAGGTCTCTTGTGGCTAAACAGTAAGACCTATCAAAAAACGGCTCTGGAATTACATTGGTTTACATCTACTTTGAAAGAAAGCCCGTAGGGGGTTTGGGGGCTCTGGGGCAGAGCCCCCTACGAACAAAGTGAGTGTATATATAAGTTCATGAAGGTTCTTATTGGTTCTTAATTACTTTTCAATTGCATTGTATGTCCTTATTTCTTTTTTTCTGTTGGCTTTACAATCGGCTCAGTCGAAACAATAAATTGAATCAAATAGACACTTAACTATTTCCAATGATCAATTCGGACACATTAGCAAAATTAACGAGTAGGGTTCGATAAATAAAAACGATTTCTAAATAACGACATAGTTTGTATTATAAAATTAGATAAAACCATTACCTTCGTATCATTTTTTAGTGTTCGGTAGTAAAATACCCCTTCCTGGTCAGAATGCAACTAGACTGGAGGGGGTTGCGTTGGGAGGGGGTAGCTATTACTTCTGAAGCAGATATTTGTAAATCAATATTATATTCAGCAGAATACAAGAGTTTAGATTTTAAGGGCGTGTTTGATTATTCGTGAGGATGTATTACGAGTTTTCAATAGTCATCTTTTTAGAATGGTTATTTTATAGATATGGAAATGGTTAAAGTACGACTTTTAACTGCTACAACAGTGACCTGGCGGTCTAGGGGTAAGGTGTCATACTTCTATGCTGGCGGCCGGGGTTTACTCCCCGGTTCCGGCACAGATTTATCTGATTACCAAACCCTTCCTTCACCTCTGACAAGACATCTTGGGAATGTGGGGAATGCCAGGCCTCCACCGTGGTTCGGATCCCACGTTAAACTGTAGGTCCTCCATTTCATCTCACAATCACCCTACCATTACACATTAGCGTAAGTGCGTATAGCCCGAACGGGTAGTAAGATGCGGTGATAATAATAATAATAACTGCCACAAATGTATTTGCCTATATAAACCGTACCGGACCGTACCTTTTCATTACAACGATTCCACTATAGCTTTACTTACACACCGTTCAGCGACTTCGAGCTCCTCGGTCTATTTCCGTGCGGTTTGGCTGGTAGGGTTCAAGGTAGTTCGACCCCTGCCTGGCCTCCTCGTGGTGGTTTTTTTTTACGATGTCCCCCCCTTTCCTCTAAGACATTTGTCTGGCAAGGAGAGCAACTCTACTGATCACCCGCTGCGTGACATTCTGATTTTGATTTGTATATTCTTAGCACCAATGGTTGTTAAAGTATGAGCCGTGATCCAATTTTGTGGTGGGCCGTGAAAAAGTGTTGTTTTTTTTTAAAGTCTTGGTGGCTATAGATAGGGAAAAGTAAGGGATTTGTTTGATGTCATGGAAAACAAGAAGATACCAGGGAATATAATAAAAAAAATAAAGAAAAGTCAGGTGGTTTGAATATGTTTTTAATTCTACACTTCGATACACACTATAATTCGGGAAATTTTATATTTAAAGCTTTGTCCACACCGTGAGAGTGATCTTTTTTCAAATATGTACTTTAAAATAGAAAACAATAAAAAATATATACTAAAATACCTTTTGTATTTTAAAAAAAATACCCTCCATTCTCCGTAAGGTTGAAACCTAGGTGGTTCGCGTAAGTTTGTCGTTTAAAAATCTAGGTTAGACTGGTGAGGACGGGGAGATCGAGGTTCGAATCTCTCTCGGGTGAACTAGGGGTGGTTTTTTTCCTAAATAATTTTCCACTCTCCCTCAACGCAAATGCGGGTTCACTTCCTCTAAATTAAACCTTCCCAATTACTAACCCATTAGCTTAATTAGTACTTGAGAGTATAACACCCGAACGGGTAGTAAGACGCGGTGCCAAATAATAATTTTTAAAAAAGGTTCTAAAACAATTGAGCATTGCTTTATCCCCATGCCATACGAAGGAATGGGCATCGAATAGTCTCCCGGGTTCGATTCCTAGCATTACCGAAAAATGTATAATTGAGGAAATGTGGGAATAACCTTTTACAGTGATGAATTAACGTCTGGGGGACTGGATGTTGTGCCTGTCCTAGTCTTAAGTTAGGTTATAATACATATGAAGCTATGACAGGGCTAACAAGCCGGTAGTGGAAAATATATAGTTTGAGGGGTGACCTGGCGGTCTAGGGGTAAGGTTTCAGGCTTTTGTGCTGGCGGTCGGGGTTCAATCCTCGGTCCCGGCACAGATTTATCTGATTATCAAACCCTTCCTTCACCTCTGACAAGACATCTTGTGATTGTGGGGAATTCCAGGCCTCCACCGTGGTTCGGATCCCACGTTAAACTGTAGGTCCTCCATTTCATCTCACAATCACCCTACCATTACTCATTAGCGTAATTGCGTATAGCCCGAATGGGTAGTAAGACGTGGTACTACTACTAATAATAATATATGGCTTTAGTAAAAAATTGACCACAGGCTTGGGGCAGTCATGGATGGAAAATAAAGTATCCAATATAGAAGGCCGTGGCCGGCCTTGCCAATATATCGATCAATTTATCGATATAGTTCATAGATCGGACTATACGCTTTAAAGCTTGCGAATCAAATTAAAATTGAATGATCCCCCATTTCCCCCGCCCCCCTCCAATCCCTCTTATAAGACTTTTCTACTATGTTCAACAACTAAATAAAACATCAAAAATGTGGAAAGCGGTGAAGATAGAATTAAATAACACTAACCATCTTAAGGTGAGAGAGTGTGTAACACGAGCTAGGGGCAGGGTTTTTGATATATATATATAGAAAAACCTTTTTTTGCTAAAAAAAAAATATATTATAAACTAGCAATCTAGCACGACGTTTTCCGTTACCCACTGTGATATAAGAAATATATATAAACCCCCCCACTCATGAAGCCTGATTTGCCATGATAAGTTAACCATTAGATTAACAATATTTTCTTTAAAAATTAGTTAAAAAATAACCTAGCTAAAAATTTAGAAATCTGGCTTCTAGGTGCATTCGGATCCCCTTCCGTCCACTTATGTTAAAAATTTCAAATCTCTGCGTGCCGTAAATTTGGCTGGTCATCGCACACAAACACTTCGTTTTACTATTATTGCTATTATTATTATAGATACCTATAAAATAACACTAATATTGTAGTAATACTTGATCAATATTGGCCGCGATAAAAATGTATATTTTCTAAAAGTACCTTCCTACCAATATAATTCTATACATTTGCACCGCTTGCACTCGGAATGAACTGATAGTTTGCGACAGCTGATAGTCGACCTGCTGTGTGTCGTAATTTCCCGTCCCAACAAAGCTGACCTGTTCAAAACAATAAGGTCTACTTACTTACTCGACTATCAATTACATCTCCCCTCTCTTGCAATACTGAGCTATAGTACGATTATGAACTCCGCGAATTATCTTTGTAATCATATTATGATGTAATCCGTAAGGTTGACTTATCGTTCAGCAAGTCATTGCATTTCCAATAATGGACTTTATGGTAACTGATATTTTGGGTAAGTAGCTAGGAAAACATTCGAATCCATAAGGTTGACTTTCGATCAGCAAGTCATTGCATTTCCAATAATAGACTTTATGGCAATAGACATTTTGGGTAAGTAGCTAGGAAAACATTCGAATCCATAAGGTTGACTATCGATCAGCAAGTAATTGCATTTCCAATAATGGACTTTATGGTAATAGATATTTTGGGTAAGTAGCTAGGAAAACATTCGAATCCATAAGGTTGACTATCGATCAGCAAGTCATTGCATTTCCAATAATGGACTTTATGGTAACAGATATTTTGGGTAAGTAGCGAGGAAAACATTCGAATCCATAAGGTTGTCTATCGATCAGCAAGTTATTGCATTCCAATAGTGGACTCTACGGTATCGAATATTTTGTATTTGAAGACGGAATTATATTATGTTACGATACAGCTGTCATTGGTATATTTTAAATAAGTTTATAGAAAAATGATACCTGGACATGAGAATCAGGACCCGGGTTCGATTTCCGTTTACAAGTGTATTTTTTGTTTACTATTTGAAAATAGAACATTTTGTATAAATAACAAGGGAAAGAATCTAAACCGTAAGGTGGATCATTGGTCCGCACCAACGAGAAAGAATTGTCGCAAAATTGACCAAGGTTCTGCCCCTCCCCCTCCCCCCCCACCCTTTCGTCCTCAGCTAAAATATTTTTTCCACTATCTTTCCAATCAAATGCTTTTAAATTCCATCTTCGAAGGGAAAGATGATAACTTGATAGTTCGCAGAAGACTTTATTAGCGAACATTGTTTGAAATTTCACTAATGTCAACCTATTTGGAAATAATTATTATTTTCTTTGTAATATCAATCAAAAGTATTATCGTATAGTTGACTTTTTCATAACTTATTGAAAGAACAAGAAAATATTAATAAAAACACTCTTCCTGTTTAGGGGTTGTGTTAACTAGAGAAATTGGGTGTCCTGATGGTCTAAGGGTAAGGTGTCGGTTTTCCGTGCTGGAGGTCCGGGGTTCAATCCTCGGTCCCGACACAGACTTATCTGATTATCAAACCCCTTCCTTCACCTCTGACAAGACGTGTATTAATCACAACTTGTGAATGTGTGGAATGCCAGGCCTCCACCGTGGTTCGGATCCCACGTTAAACTGTAGGTCCTCCATTTCATCTCACAATCACCCTACCATTACACATTAGCGTAAGTGCGTATAACCCGAACGGGTAGTAAGACGCAGTGCTAATAATAATAATAATAACTAAAGATATTATGTAACATTAAATTATAAATTAAAAACTATTATATTAACACTTGTATCTTCTTATGACTAGCCACCAAAATATATTTTCGTGTGTGTGTATATATATATATATACACTTAAAGAAATAACCATTCAAAATAGTAGCCCCATCTCTAATTGTCACTATCTGTGTTAGGATCTACAGTAGCCCCGTGGCTTCTTTGGTGCTGACTGACAGCTCACAGCTGAATTCTGACAGTCAACATTTAGGTATATACCTACATTTTTACCGTCAGAAGTTACAGCTTCTAAACACATGTTTTTGCAGATCATATGGTTCGGCGTAGGGATACATAATTTGGTCTGGTAACTTTTTTAAGCTGTCGGCTGTGAGCTGTCAGTCAGCACCAAAGAAGCCATGGGGCTACTATAGCTCTATAGCGTTTGCGCACTGATTTGGGATGGTTTGTTCTGGTATTTGATTGGTTCTCCTCTGCCGAACATCTCGGGCAGGGCGGACGAAGTAAAGATGAGTTGAACCTTTAACGGAACCGCCCGCGCCGATGAGGCGGAAATCTTGTGATTGGCTTAGAGCTACTCATCACTAGACCATTACTCTATAGTTCAATTAAAATGCGTATAGCTTGGATGGGTAGTAACTTTTCTTTAAATTAGGACGATTTTTTTTCCTCAGGTAAACCTTCTTTTTTCTAACACGATCTTTTTGAAGAATGTTTCTTGACTAACTTGATTGGTGTGCAGAGGTTGTTGGGGAAAAAAATACTTAACGGGGAAGGAGGGGAGGAATAGGTGTGTACCAGGGGTGTACAAAACTTATTTACAGGAGTGCCGAATTAAAAAAAAACTAATAAAAGGGGTGTCAAAGACTTTTATCCATTAATTTACCTTCAAAATTGATCAAATAAAGAAGATAAACACACAGATTGATATGAATAAGTTTAAATACATTGAGAAGTAGAAAGGATCATAAATACATTAGTGGCTTGGTATGTTTCTAAGTTCGTTCAGAAGATTTATATACTGACGTGTGAGATGATTGAAACCGCGAGAAAAGACGCAAGATCATCAGTAAGTCGGTTCATAAGTATCATGGTTGAAAACACGTGTTCGCTTCAATATGCCATATACTTTTTGAGAATGATTCATACCAAATTTGTAAATATTGATATTAGTATGGTTTTATAAAAATACAATTTTATTTTGTGTTTAAAAAAAAGGCCTTCACAACGCAACACATTTAAATTATTTATCCCGCGAGCTTGATTGAACACATCGGTGGGCCGTTATTGGCCCGCTGGCCGTAGTTTTCTCATCCCTGGTGTAGACTGAAGAGGGTTGGTTCGGTATCTATTCTAGATGGTTGGAAACGAGAAACTTGAAGGGTGAGGTGTGTTGGTTTTTTTTTTACTTGTTGTAGCCTTCGTGGAGGGACTTGGTTTTTGTAGGGAGGAGGGTTTTTAGATCAGGCTATCGCCGCAGGACCTCCCTCCATTTCTTTGTTGTCCTGGCTTTGGAGGATCAGAAGCTGCAAGGACCGCCACACATTGGCAGGAGGGAGAGATCTAAGAAGAGGGCGGTATTAGTGTGTGTGTGTGTTGTTTTTTTTACCTCTCTTTTTGGGGTTCGGGTAGGGGGTTAAGAAAGGACAGGCCACGTTGCCAACTCGAACAAACCAGTCTCCCACCCACCCTTAGCAACAAGAAGTGTTCTTGTCTATATCGCTAGACGATGTTTTTATCCGCGGAGAGATTGAAGTGATGTAGCTAGTTAGGTGAGATATCGCCAGATGATGTTTTTATCTGCGGAAAGATTGAAGTGATAAAGCTAATTAGGTGAGATATGGCCAGACGATGCTTTTATCCGCGGAGAGATTGTAGTGATAAAGTTAATTACGTGAGATATGGCCAGAAGATGCTTTTATCCGCGGAGAGATTGAAGAGATGTAGCTAGTTAGGTGAGATATCGCCAGACGATGCTTTTATCCGCGGAGAGATTGAAGGGATGTAGCTAGTTAGATGAGATATCGCCAGATGATGCTTTTATCCGCGGAGAGATTGAAGGGATGTAGCTAATTAGGTGAGATATCGCCAGATGATGTTTTTATCTGCGGAGAGATTGAAGTGATAAAGCTAATTAGGTGAGATATGGCCAGATGATGCTTTTATCCGCGGAGAGATTGAAGGGATGTAGCTAATTAGGTGAGATATGGCCAGATGATGCTTTTATCCGCGGAGAGATTGAAGGGATGTAGCTAGTTAGGTGAGATATCGCCAGATGATGCTTTTATCCGCGGAAGAGATTGAAGGGATGTAGCTAGTTAGATGAGATATCGAAAGTCAGGTGTTGCGCTTCTGGTTAAATGTTGGCAAATTCTTTAGGGTGGGAATGTAGGTAACGCAAATAAGGACTAGTGTTTTTGCAGTTTTCATACAAAAGCATATTTTAGGCCAAAATAAATAAAATATTTCCTCAGTAGAAACAGAGAGTTTAATTTTCTTCACGTGGTCATATCAACAGTTGTTGAATATCTGTCATGAGTACAGCGGCATTAGATGAGAAACTTTTTTAATTAAGAGAAACAGTGGTCGTTACATTCCAGGACACCCTTGACATATTCAACAAATGTTGATATCACCGTGTGAAGAAAACTAATCTCTGTTTCGACCGGAGAAATATCTTATTTTGACATAAAAAAAAGTGTTGATATAAAAATTGCAAAACACTGGCCCTTAGTTCTTGTTCTCCACACTCCCACCTTAACACTACACGAGTATGATGTTTACTTTTTATTTCATTTTTTTACGTCCATTTATGTTTCCATCCTGTGGCCTGCGTCAGTCTTATTCTCCACTACCGGCTTGCAAAGCCTTTCTTAGCTTCATATGTATTATAATCTAACCTACAATAGCCCCGTGACTTCTTTGGTGCTGACTGACAGTTCACAGCTCACATCTGACGGCTTTGAAAAGTTACCAGACCAAATTATGTATCCCTACGCCGAACCATATGATCTGCAAAAACATGTGTTTAGCTGTCACTTCTGACAGTCAAAATCTAGGTATATACCTAAATGTTGACGGTCATAAGTCAGCTGTTAGCTGTCAGTCAACACCAAAGAAGCCACGGGGCTACTGTAATTGCAATAAGTCTCGGGATGTATTGGTTTAGTCCCACCTTCGCTCACATACTGCGCTAGTTGTCAGCGGTGCGCGCGCATTATATCGCGAGGCCTGAGTTGAGGACGCCATCATGATTATGCGAGGCCTGTATCTGACGACGGATATCCGTGACTGCTTGTAACGTTCGACGACGCTCGTTGAATGGATATAGAGAGAGAGAGAGCCATGGGGGGGCCCCCCTACATATAGCGTGAGAGAGTTGCTCTCCCCTCATCCCCCTTCGATATTTACAATGCACCGCTGCTGCACTGGATCAATTCTCTCACGCCAACTTACTATAGTACTCGTCAAGATGGGGGTTGTTTTAGAATACTTGCAATTAGATGTAAAGTGACCTTTCACGAAAACTTTTGTGTCTGAAACTTCACAAGAACCCCAGAAGACACTTTTATATCTCAAACCTCACAATAACTCCGAGAAACACTTTTTTTTAAATTGATTTAAACATGACAAAGTCCTCTTCTAACCGTAATATAAAGTACATTAGAAAGGTTTCATGATTTTTTAACAGATGGCAGCACAAACTCAATTTAAATATAGCAGAGACCTCTTTTAACCATAATATAAATTAAATTAGAAAGGGCTCATGATTTTTTAACAAATGGCAGCACAAACTCAATTTAAATATAGCAGAGACCTCTTTTAACCATAATATAAAGTACATTATAATGGTCTCATGATTGTCTAACAGATGGCAACACTAACTCAATTTAAATATGACAGAGCCCTCTTTTAACCATAACATAAAGCACATTAGAAAGCTCTCATGATTGTCTAAAAGATGGCAGCACCAAATCAATTTTCATTAAAAATCGCGCTTTTCCCCTTTTCCTCTCGTACACTTATTATGTGGAGGGTTAGAAAAAATCTATTTTGGAACAAATGTTTTTTTATTTGTTTGTGTTTTTTTATCAGGTTTATGGAGTTTTTGTCGGAAGCAATTTTGGGTGGAGTCGAAGTTGGTAAAAGTGGGCCGACTCCGGCTTCAAATTAAAAACGTATAGTATTATAAAAATATAATATAGTAGCTATATTATTTTAATCGTATACTTTTTTTATTCTTTTTGAACAATATTTGTAATTTTGATTAAAAATGTATTTAAATATAAACTCGCATTGCCAAAGAAGATTCCGATGAAGTAATCTGTATTGGAGCATTCTAAGCTCTGCTTATTACCCATTCGGTGTACTAATTACGCTAACTTACTAGAGATAAGGAAGGTTGAATGTAAAGGAAGTGTACCAGCAGTTGCGTGGAGGGAGATTAGCGAAACATTTAGATAAAATCACCCTAGGCACACCATACCACATTAAAACATATTATACTAATGATATTTATGGTTTGTAGGACGTATTGCTAAGAATACAGTGGAACTTGAAGGAACCAGGAGAAAATTTGAATTTTTAAAAAATTTGAACCAAACAAGTTTCTTAAAAGAAATTCCCTTTTACACTTTCTTTTTCCCCGCTACTTTTCCGCCCAAAGTTAATGATTTATAGGACTGTGGCTTGGACAGTCAATAATACACAAATACTACTGTAGACCCTACATCATGTACTAAACAAAACTAAAACCAAACAACAAAATAAATTCGCGCGTCACAAGCATATCGCTACGACCTAATCACTAAGAACAGCGCACATAACCGCTCGAGAGGTTCGACCTTGACTAAATGAGTGTAGAACTATACGTGTAAACAAAGATGTTAGGGTTAGCGGAGAGGGGGTAAAGAAGGGTGCTTACCACATTCCAACGTTGCCTCCCCTGTTTCCAAAAATAGAAAAACACTGCGATGCAACTAGATGTAGGAAAACAATACTGCACAGTACATTACAACTTACTAAAATTACGAACTAATCAAAATAAAATTCGAACTATCCATGATTTTTTAACATAGTTTTAATACAAAAATCACGGGACTGTGCGAAAACTTCGAATTAAAGATGATTTCGAATTACGGATGTTCGAATTAGGTTCCACTGTATCTGTATATAATTAACATAAGCCAATGAATGTAAGGACAGCGTTCCTAAGACCATAAAAAAGGGGGGTCGAGGTTTCTTAAAAGAAGGTTTTTGGGCTCTAGGCTTAGCACACAAATTATAAAAGTCTGAAACTAGGTTGGGTCAAAGACAAACTTCTTACTTGTCTGTGGGCTCGGTTTTACTACAAATCCTTTTGACTTTTTTCCCTCGCTCTTTCCAACAAAGTAAACCTGAATTGGTACAAAACAATAAAAAAAAGTGACATGGGTACGAGGCCCCCCCCACCAGTCACTTTCTCTAGGGGGACCTTCAAAAGAAATATTAAATTATACAAATTCGAATTTATTTATAAATCCCCCTCGGGTAGGGTTACTTTTATGGTATCCAAAAGGAGGACGTGTCTTGATTGGGTTAACACTGCTACACACATACACACACATGCGTGCGCACACAGAAACTGTCATATATTTATTTATTTATTAGAATTGGATCGAATCCACTGTTTTAAGAAACTCAATCTATGAATAAATCATGAACGTAAGATGAAATATAAATAGAATAATATAAAATACAATAGTAATTAAATGTTAACATTCTTTCTTATAATCCATTCCCATACCTAATTCATATGTACCCTTTATTTATATATATTTATTTTTATCTATAATTGTATATATTTATATTTATTTACAATTATATATAAACAAGAATTCATTTGTAACTAGCATAATCTGTTAGATTGTTAGAGTAGAAAGTAGAAACAAGTAGAACATGAGAAAAGTAGAGGGATTGGAATTGGTATGGAAAAACAGAGTGGACTGAGAAGGTTGTAACAAGTGAAAAACCGAAAATGAATTAAACCCAAACCGACAAGGAATGGAAATATTATGTGCATTTAATTTTGGTTTATTGTGTTAATAATGTGAACATTGAGAGGGGTATTTTTTGCTGTTGAATGTTCAGTGGACCAAGGAGCGAAGTAGACTTAATGTGGAGTCAGTGAAGGACCTAATTAATACTCAATACTTTTTAAGGATACTACGCGATTATAATTGTATAGCTATCTGTTAAAAAACGAAAAATTTTCGTCAAAAAAAGCCGGCTCTGGAAAGTATGCCTAAATGGGTAGTAGCAGTTTTATCAGTAGTTTTTTTTTTCTTAATAAGAGTTTATATTAAATTCTGATTTATTTCAAATGTTTTCCATTCTATCTTTCATTTATTTATTTGGGTTATTTAACGGGCTCTTTTTGAACCGACTGATTATATCGGTACACGAGAATTTTTATGAGCGAGAGCGAAAGGGCTGGTCAATTTTGCCGGGAAAATTATTTTCACAGAGCTTCCATGGTTCTTTTAGACGCCAATATTGACATGGAACCGACATATTTGCTTCCCCGCCAAAGGAAGTTGTGCTACGGGGTTTTATCACTCAAGAAAAAAATGAGTCGACCCCGGCTGGGTTTGAACCCACGAATATCTGGTTTTGAGGTGAACACATTACGCCATTTCCATTTTAATTGATTTCAGAATAGATAGTCCTCCTTTTTTCATTTTTTTCTATTAAAAACAAAACAAAAATAATGTTTTACTTGATAATCGCTTTGCTCATTGTGAGCTCCGCCCCCAAACCACCCGGTGAGTGCAAATTAATGTAACTCCAGCGTTGTTTTGAACTTTGATTTATTTTTACAATTTTATGATTCTAGCTGTCCCATAAGTGTGTCAGAAAATTAAAAACTGTGCGTAAAATGTGCAAAATTTACCAAAAATAAAAATAAAATCTAGCTCTGGTGCAATCCGTTTTTTTTACTGGTCTTGCCGTTTAGCCACAAGAGACCTCCAAAGAAAAGTTCGCGCCGACTTTAAAGTTGCTCCAACATTTTGAATTTTTTTCGGGGTTAAATTTTTTTATTATTTTAAACTTTTTTGGAATTTTTCCGTCGGTTACAAGCTAGAGGCTATAAGTTTGCCAACTTTCAAGTTTCTAGTTCATCTGGAAGTGGGTAAATATTAATGTCCGTGAGTGAGTCAGCCGTTTGGCTTTATAGTATAGTGATTTACAACTTTATACAGCAAGGCCCAGACTAGTTATTCCAGGCGATCATAGAGTGGTAGGGAGGGAGGGTAAGTATACTCTATCCACGGTAGGAATTACTCTCTGAAAGGTCTTTTTTCCTACCAATATCCTACCATATAGTAGATTTCTGGTAGGGAAAAAGGCCTTTCAGAAAACAATTCCTACCGTGAACAGACTTTAACCCCGATCCCCACTACATACAAAAGAATAAAGCTTGTACAAGCGAGAAATTTGACTTGATTGATTTTATATTTTTTCGTCTACAAATTATATTAGCCAGACGTTTCGACCTCGTTCCGTTCGAAGCCCGTCTATTTCTCACGTGTCCACCAGTTATTTCTTTCCTCCCCCCTCACCCCACTCAGCCCTTGTGTCACGTTGTTTGACCGTCACGTGGTGTTGGTCGATACATCCTTCTCCCCCGCTTTCGACCATTTCCCACGAACCCTATTTGACTGGGCCGGAGCGAAGACTCAGAGAGAGAGAGAGAGAGACTCCCCCTCTCCACCTCCGATCCGGGTGTGGTCCGTTCTCTTAGCTCCATCCAGCTTCCGGTAGCTGCCGCGCGGCGGTCGGTCTATCTCGGAGGGTAGCGAGATGACGGAGAAATTGTCCCACCCTCTCTTTCCTCTGTTATGTCACTACACGCAGGCGATGTTTCAGTACCTCTTTTTTTTATGGTTTATTTTCTCAGTACCGCGTCTTACTTCCCGTTCGAGATATACACTAATGTGTTAGGTATGAGTAAAGGTTGGATTTTAGAGTAAATGTACCCGCATTGGGCGGGTAAAGAGAGATTGGGAAAACCGATTATCTAGAAAAGAAAGTACATCCGAGCGCAATTCGAAACCCACGATCTTTACGTCATTGGCAGTTTCAGTTTATTGTGGTGAGTGACCCGCTTAGGTAGCCGTATAGTCTAAGGCGCTACTCTCGAGCAATTTACTAGACTGCCGATGACGGGTGAGCTCGGGGGTTTGAATCTCGGTCGGGTGTGCTTAGTTAAGTTTTGTTTTTTCGTTTTCCTAAATGATGTCCTCATATTCCTTAATCAAATGCGAGTACACTTCCTCTAAATTCAACTTTCATCCCTGATCCATTAGCCTTAATATTACAGGGTGTCTACCATCCGGGAAAATCAGGGAAAACTGGAATTAGCCGGGAATTAGAAGTGATCGGGAAAAAACGGGAATAAGCCGGGAATTTGGTAAATCACAATAAAAATCCGGGAAAATGATATTTTACTCAAAATATGAAATACAATAATCATTAAATCAGTAAATTATGTCATTTTTTTTTTATTTGNTACATAAATTTTAGGAAATGATTAGGGGGAATCAGCGAAAAAGTCGGGGATTTCATTGGTCAAGTTGAGTAGACACATGGTCATGTATTAGTAGTGCCTATATAAATGTATATTATTAGAGTTTATAGGCCCGTCGACACAGTGAAGTAGTTAGGGCTACATACATAAACGTATTGCCTGAATGGGTAGTAAGACGCGGTGTGTATATATAGCTGTCACAGTGAAATAAATATTTTCTTGGCAGTTTTTTTGTTATCTGTACAGTAGCCCCATATATTCTTTGGTGCTGACTGACAGCTTTAAAAAGTTACCAGACCAAATTACGTATCCCTACGCCGAACCAAATGATCCTCAAAAACATGTGTTTATCAGCTGTCACTTCCGACGGTCAAAATGTAGGTATATACCTAAATGTTGACTGTCAGAAGTCAGCTGTGAGCTGTCAGTCGGCACAAAAGAAGCCGTGGGGCTACTGTAGCTTGATATTTCCTTCTTATCATTGAAAGATGTTTGAGTTCCTCCGAGGAAAAATCTGATTTAATCCACTTTTCGAAAAAGGTCACTTAATTCTCTGGTCGAGTTCCTCTACTTGGTGGGTTGTGGGGGGAATCTAATTACTTCACTTTGGCGGTAGGGAGGCGGAAATAAAGGGTGGAGGGGGGTGGTTGAGTTCCTTCACAACACCTGAAGGAATAGATTATAAATATAGTTGGGTAATTTCTACATATACTTATAGTTCTTAACCAACCTAACTTAACCTAACCTTTCATGCATTAACGAATTTTGCTCGTATATATTTTGTAGTTTACCGTGTGAAGATCCCCTCCTTGAGGTGGCGTGAGGGAACTCTTATCATTGCTATCGGACTAACTATCTCCGCGGAGGAACTCGACATCCCCGATTGGAAGTACAGTAATCCGCTTTCTAAATCGAGTGATTTGACGCAACACTGCCATCCAATACTCCCCTCCTCCTCTATTCTTCAGAACAAAGGATTGTCTAGTTTTTCAATAAATTGTCTTACATTTTCTATTTGTGACAGTTCATCATTCGCGTCTGAGGCGTCACACTCGTATTAGACGGGGATATCGGGAGTTCGAATACTTGTCGGGTCTAATGGAGGTGGTTTTTCTTAATGGTTTCCTCTTTATTGGTTCGGCGTAGGGATACGTAATTTGGTCTGGTAACTTTTCAAAGCAGTCAGTTGTCAGTCAGCACCAAAGAAGTCATGGGGCTACTGTATATGGACTGGTGCTTTAATTTTCGTCCGTTGTCTGTGTCAGTTTTTTTTAAATTTAGCATCGCGCCTTACTACCCGTTCGGGTTATACTCTTAAGTACTAATTACACTAATGCGTTGGGAATGGAGAAGGTTGAATATAGAGGAAATGAACACGCATTTTCGTGGAAGGAGAGTGGAAAACCATTTAAGAAAGTGGG